>PVIC010017282.1:0-32919 GCA_004025085.1 Thryonomys swinderianus | reverse complement strand
TCGTTCCTTCCTTCCTTCCTTCCTTCCTCCCTCCCTCCCTCCCTCCTTCCTTCCTCTCTCCCTCTCTTTCTTGCCTTGAACTCACAGGAATCCTCCTGCCTCAGCATTCCCAAGTGCAGGGATTGCAGGGGTGTGCCCCACACCCAGGAAAGTGCATGTTCGCATTGGCGAGAACTGCCCAGCTGTTTTCCAAAGGAGTTGTATAATTTTCCACATCCGTAGCAGTGTAGGGGAGGCCGCAGGGTCAGGTCTTGCTATTCACTGTCTTTAAAGATGGTCCCACATGTCTGCTGTGCGCTTACTTGGTACGCATGAATAACTTTGAATCTTTCGCCCATCTTTTTGTTTCTGTGAGTTGGCTATGGGGGTATAAGAGTTGGTACCTCTTCCATGAATCAGTTTAAGTGGGATGGGAGGGTGTGAGATGTGCCGTGCAGCTGGGACACCCATCCTGAGGTCCTCTGCCTTGTGCTCTGCCGTGGTGTGTGTCTTTGCCAGGGGCCCCAAAATAGGGGACCAACCAATATGGACTGAAACATGCAGCTCTCAGAGCCAAAATAAGCCTTGCCTTTATTTGGGGTAGGGGAGTGGGCACTGAATCAGGTGCTTCACACTGAACTACATCCTCAGCCCTTTTTTCATTTTACTTTGACACAGGGTCTTAATAGCTAAATTGCCCAGACTGGGCTCTAACTTTCAATTTTCCTGCCTCAGTCTCCCGGAGTGCTGAGATAATAGGCATGTGCTTGCATGTCTAGATGAATCTTTTTAAACTGATTTCTTCAGATACGAGGTTTTGTCGGAGTAGTGTCATGCTGACTAGTATAGGCATCGCTGTTTACAAGCTACCAAGCCCTGTGGCCTTCCCTCTTACAGTCTTGTTTCTCCGTAGCCCACTGCCCCCAGGGGCCCCTGGGAGAGAATTTGGCTTTGTGAGTCCCCCCAGCCCTCCTGGCTTGCTGACCACGGCCTTGGTAGTGGACAGCAGGGTTGCAATCACTAGGATGGCTGACTTTAGGACCAGAGGCCCCTGAAGCTGGAAAGGCCTTTGGACCACTTTATGGCTGGGACACTGAGGCCCAGAGAGGTCACAGCGTGTGGCTGACAGGTCGGGGGCTCCTGGGCTGGTGAGCTTCCCTCTGGCTGGGATCAGGGGTTTTAGGGCCTTAGAGGCTTACGGAGTGAGAAGTCCAGACATGTTGGAGATGGGTTTGGTTCCTTCCCCCACCCCTAGCTGCTTGTTTGACTCCTGCCACTGTGCACATCTGTATTGTCTCCAGGACCCCCGGCTGGAGCTTGTCACTGCTTGTGAGCCCCAGTGAGGCGGAGGGCCCGAGATGTGAGAGGGAGGAGAAGCAGAGGTGCAAGGCTGGCCCGAGCCTCTGGGACCAGTTTGGAGCCTGGCCTTGGCCCTGCAGCTGCGGCCAGCTGTGGCCTCCTGCAGGCCTTTCTCGCTCCCTGCGTCCTGGCTGGAGACTGTTCCCACACACACCCCCTGGGCGCAGGCTGCTGGGAGGGTCTGGGAAACTTGGCTGTGCTATTTGGGGCCTGGCAGCTCAGGGCCTGGTGCAGAGGGGAGAAGCCTCCCACTGTGCTCTTGCCAGCTGGGGTCCCGGTGAGTCTTTCTTGTCCTCTGAGCCACCTGTTTTTCTGTTTGGGAACATAGAGGGTCATTTTTTCCACTTTAGACAAAGAACAAAACAGAAAAGACAGTGGGTTGGGCCTGGGGATTGGACAGGGTGCGAAGAGCCGGAACACAAAGTGAGTGTGTCGGCAGAGTCAGTCACGAGGCCCCTGGGAGTTTTCAGGGATGGCAGAGCTGACAGGGGACTTTCCAGTGGGAGAGGAACCTGTCCCAGCAGTGGTTTGAGCCGGTCCTGGCAGGGCAGCGAGCTGGTGGTCACTCTTCCAGAGTTCCCAGGCAAGAGGTGGCTTCTGGGATAGAACCTGAGAACATAGGTGGCGAGGACTGGTGAGCCCTGCTGGGGGCCTGGGCTGCCTGCCGTTCAGGACACAGTGAAGTCAGGCTGCAGGCTGGATGGACTCTGGCTTCCTGCTGACCCTGGGACCTGCCTGTCTCCTGCTGGCCACAGGAGGGAGGCTGGTGTGGGTGAGATCGCTGCTCTGGGGTTGTGTGGAATCCTCGGCCCCTCCCTTCCTAACATGGCCTTCAGAGCTGCTCCCACCCCCAGCACCTCAAAGTCTTCCTGCCCCTCTTCTCCACACATGCATTTACAAATTTGCTTTAAATAGGTTTTAATTTTATTACCCTCTGTTCAGAGGAGAAAAATCAGAAAATGCAGATGGGCAAAAAGGAGGAACTGAAAGTTGTCTGTGATCTCGTGGAGAGAGGTCACCGGGGGGCCTCAGGTGACTCCTGGACACAGTGAGGGCCACACAGTCACAGGTCTGTCCCGATTCCCTGGGAGGACTTGGGGTCTGGTCCATGGGGTCCCTTTCATGGCAGCATGGAGTGGTTAGCACATTCCTGCTGGTGTCAAAGCTCTTTCCAGTGCTGTGTTCTTAGAATGTCACCTGGTCCACTCTAATGTCCTTTTGTGTGTCCTTTGCATGTCCTTGGGAGAGAGCTCTGCTGGGTGAGTGCTAAGGCCTGAGGACACCCATCCTCCTCCTGGATCATGCAGATGCTGAGGGCAAGTTGGAGGGTGTTTTGTTTCAGTGCCTGATTTGCCGACCGTTCACCTTCACTGGATGTCTCTGTCCTCATTTTATAAAATTCACAGCTAGAAGGTCCTGCCTGCTCGCTTCGGCCGCACAGATGCTGACACTGGAACGATAAGATTTGTAGGTCCCAGGCAAGGAGGACTCATGAGCTCATGAAGTGCTCCCTCCCCAAGGTGTCCACTTGCGTCCCGTTCCCCTCCAGGGCCTTAAATCCTAGAGCGGCCGCCTCCCACCTCCTATGCTCATGTGCTCCACTTGTGCCAGCCTGGAAGGCTCTGCCTCGGTCTACACCACTGGAACCAGCTGCTCAGAACCCCACCGTGCTGTGCGTGGCTAACCCCCTCCTAACTGCCCTATTCTCACCAAGCGTTGCTCCCTGTGTCTCTCTGTCCGTGACTCCCGTGGCCAGGCACGTAGCACCACCCGGTGAGCCTGTCACTCTCTGAGCCCGGGTGGAGGTGTTGAGCCTGCCTGTGTTTGGAGTCAACAATGGTGGTTCTGCTTGCTGTAGGAGGCAGGCTGGGGTGGCCAGGTCTCTTTCTGCACTGGCTCCTTCCACCACCCCGCCTGCTCTGTATGCCCTCTCTCCCCACAGGTCTTGGGTCCTGAAGCTGCCGGCTGACTATGGGTACGACGGCCAGCACAGCCCAGCAGACAGTCTCGGCGGGTGCCCCCCTTGAGGGTCTCCAGGGTGGTGGCACGATGGACAGCCGGCATTCATTCAGCGTCCACACCTTCCAGACCACGAGCCTGCACAACAGCAAGGCCAAGTCCATTATCCCCAACAAGGTGGCTCCTGTCGTGATCACGTGAGTAGCAGGGGGAGTGTGACCATGTTCCTGGAAGACATGGCCCTCGGGACTCAAATGGGGTTCAATAGTGTACACACTCAGTGCTTGCAAATGGCTTTAGATGTTTCATAGATGTAGACACAGGTGCAGAGAGGTTAAGGAGTTTTTATGGAGGCACACAGCAGCCTGGGTCTGTGTTATGAGTCTGAGCCCATGTTCTTTACCACCAGGCCAGTAAGTGTGCCGAAGGGGAGGTGGCAGCAGGGACACTGTATTGAAAATGAATTTTTTTTTTGCATTATTCAGTAAACTTTATTGGTTGAATGAATTTTGATTGAACAGTTTTAAAGGAAGTGTATTCCACACATTCAGGTTCATGGGATTTAGATTTTTTTCTTTCAAAGCCAGCCATTATGGGCCAAAATTGAGGTTAATAATATGGCGTTGAAGGACTTTGGGCTGAAGAAACTGGAAGCTGCTAATTGATGCTCCTAGAGGGGTCCTTCAGGGACAGTCCCCGAAGGATGGAGGATTTTTCCTGGAAGTCAGTTTGGAGGAACCTGGGCACATAGCAGTAGCCAGAGGAAGAAGGGCTTGCAGGGACCTGAAGCCCTGTGTGTCCTGTGGAGCTGCCCGGATGAGGGAGCTGGACAGGAAGACAGAAGGGACATTGATCTGTCTGTCCCCCGGGGGGTCAGCAAGTCTAGCATTTTCCCTGGCATCTGCGCACCCAAATATCCTGGCTCTGGCAGGAAGTAGGATCGAGTTAGGAATTCAGTATACAGCACATACAGAAATTTGGCAGAACCCTGGAAGATAGGGTATGTGAGGAGGCTAGAGCAGTGGCAGTGGTAAATCCTGTCTGCTTGCCCTGGGGCTGGGGACAGGGTAATCATAATAAACTGTGGTGCTCTGGACAAGGGGAGGAAAAGGGCTATCACAGGAAAGGGATTTGCTGTGGAGTCTCTGTTTAGCAGACAACAGAAGTAGGTTTGGGCCTGAGGGACAGGATGGGAACCACTGATCCAGAGCCTGGCTGCAACTCTTGTCTACTCTGTGGTCCTGGACAAGTCCCTTTTCTCTGTTTGGGCCTCAGTTTCCTTATCAACCATCATAAGCCGAGGTGACATTAACCATATTTCCCCAAGTTGTGTGGCTCAGAATAATTGCTGCCCAGCTGTGAAGATCTATTTCAAAATGTGTGCATAGCCTACAGCCATATATACTGCTGGAGTGTGGAGTGTGGACTGGTGTAAGGTAGAAGGGCTTTTAGAGGTCATCTAGTGGTGGGATAAGGATATTGAATCTGGCCCCTCATCTGTAAATATAAATAAAGTTTTATTGGAACACTATCACTCTTACAATCTCCATGTTGTCTGTGGGTGCTTAGCATTCCAAGGACAAAAGTAACTGCAGCAGACACCACATGTTGCCTGGTAGTTTGAAGCATTCATTGTCAGGTCCTTTGCAGGAAGGACTTGTGGAGCTCTGATCTAATGCTTTTCAGATGTGATGTAAAAACTGATGTAGATATAAAAACTGGGTTTCAGTATGAAATTTGTTCACCATGTGTTCCCAGAGCTGGAGTGGAAGCCAGATCTCCTGACTCCAGGTCAGGTGCTCCTCTGTCCCACCAGCTCTGCCCTTTGCCTTTCCTAAAGGAAGTCCTTTAGCAGAGAGACCTGACAGCAGATCCTAAACTCTGGAAGGCTGTGTCTTACGCAGTATTGTCTCTGGCCCTGTGGCTTTGTGCTTTGTGACAATCATCTTGCAGTAGTTGAATATGTGTGTGTGTATTTTTTTTTTGAGACAGGGTCTCGCTTTGTAGTTCAGGCTGGCCCTGAGCTCACTATGTAGCCCAGGCAAGCCTCGAACTCAGCAATCCTCCTGTCTCTGCCTCCTGAGTGCTGGGATTACAGGCGTGAGCCACCACGCCTGGCACTGTGGTATATGGTATCAATTGCTGGTGGGCGTGAGTCACCACGCCCAGCATTGTATGTGATTACTGGGATCGAACTCAGGGCCTTGCGCTTGTGAGGCAGGCACCGAACCACTGAGCTAAATCTCCAGCCGTGTGTGTGTGTGTGTGTGTGTGTGTGTGTGTGTGTGTACTTTTAACCTGGCCTAATGTCTTCAGAAATCATGATTTTTTTTTCCTGTGGGTTTGTTTGAACTAGTCCTGGTGGGAAGAAGGAACTACTGCAGGTAGCAATGATTATATTCTCGTGTGCTTACTGTGTCCTGGGATGAGCATTTATGTCATAGTCATGCAGCTCTCGCCATAGTCTAAAAAGGTAGGAAAGCCTAGAAATGGCACTGCTACACGAAGCGGGTTGGGATTCACACTTGGTACCTGCATTCTGATTCCCTACACCAGGTGGTGTGATTGGCAGTGTAGGATTGTTCCAGGCAAAATCTGAGGGAGGAGCCATTCACTGTTTTAGCAAGATCCAGGTTAGGCCATGGTAACAGCAGAAACCACAGTATGATGCCTTAAGACAAAAACCTCTCTCACTTGAATGTCTAGGCTGGCAACCCAGTGATCAGCCCCACTGCTGCTCTTGGTGCCCAGTGCCTCTGCCTTGCATCTTGTGGTCTGAGATCGCTGTGCTACTTCTGCTATCATTTCTGGATTTAGGTCATGGAGAAAGACAGAAGACAAACTGGAAGGCATTCCCTTTGTGACCCAGAATTTGCTTATATCATATTCCTTTACATATCATTAGCTGGGGTTCAGTCACATGACCAGATGCAAAGGAGGCTGGGAAATGTAGTCTATAGCTAGGTTGTCTTTCCCCCAATTATGGGAACTCTTGGATTCTGTGTCTAAAGAAGGGGAGAATGGCTGATGGGGGATGAGGGACAGTCTCCACTACAAATGGGCAGCCATGTGGGCAGATGGGGTTGCCTTGCTGTGGGCTTCGGTGAGGGTGAAGGAGAACCTAACATGAAAATTGTCTGACTTGGTTTCTACTGTGGCCCGGCAGGTATAACTGCAAGGAGGAGTTCCAGATCCACGATGAGCTACTTAAGGCCCATTACACACTGGGCCGGCTCTCGGATGCCAGCCCTGAGCACTACCTAGTGCAGGTGAGGCCGGGCCAGGCCCTTGCAGCCTCAGCTCTCCTCCTGACCTTCTTTCTTGGGTCCCCTTCCTTGCCTGCCTGCTCTCTCTCATTACCTCCCTGCTTCTTAAAGGGCAGCAAGCAAGCTCTGCTCACTCCCCCTTGTGTCCCCAGGCTCTTCCCCTTTAATTTCCTGGGCTCAGCTCTGTGTTTGTGCTCTTCATTCCCATCTGTCCCTTGCCTGTCCCAACCTACCTTTGCTTCCCACTTTGGGCACCGGGGGAGCAGAGATGGGCTGATGGCCCCAGGGATCCTGGCCCTTGCTCCCCTTAGGCTGGGAGTCTCCATCTTACTCTCTTTTGAAGTTTGAGACCTTCCCTGACTTAACAACTTGTCTTCAGATGTCCCTTAGGAAGTACCATGAGGGTTCATAATTTTAAGCTTGCATACTTTGCTACTGTGGTCCTGCGGCCTAGGACAATATTTGGAAGCATGCAGCTGCTGAATAAATATATTTGGCGAGTGAGTAACTCCATGAATAATGAGGATCATTAAGCTGTACTTGGTGAAAGAAGCCTGGGAGTCTCTGGCCCATTTGGGAATTTGGGTCCTACTTCCTGCCTGGCAGGCAGGGTGGCTGTGGGGCCTACTGGAGGCAGGGGTGAGATGACCCAGGGCAGTTTTTTGGCCTGCGGTGAATTCTTCTGCTACCCTTTCCTTTCACTTGATTACAAGGCAGGCACCAGAACCACTGAGCTCAACCCCCAGCCTTCCTTTCGCTTGATTAGCCTGACAGTGTTTTCCTTTTCTCTCTGTGGTCACTGCATCTGTTTACCCTGCCTGGCATCCTCAGAGCCAGCTGGGCATAGGAAGGGGCTGGCACAGTTGTCTTTGGCCTCATTCCTGGTACCCCCACTGTGACCCCTCTTCCTCTGCCTCCTTCAGCCACCCTATCCTCGTCACAAGTGGGGAGAGACTTCTGTCTTCCAGCGGGAGCTGCAGGCACCCTAGGGTGGTCCTGCCTCTCGCTGCTTTCAGGGTCTGAAGTGGGAGCTCCCTCCTGCAGGAGGCCTCTCTGGTGTCCCCTCGGGAGAAGTCACCTTTCCTTCTTCAGCACTTAGTGACATCATTCCTGTCCCAGCTGTCCGGTTTTTGCCTGCTTTGTTCACGAGCCTCCCGGAAACTCCTGCAGGGCAGGAGTGTGTTTCTCCCCTCTTTCCTGTCCCCTGGAGCCCAGGTCAGAGCCCCTCCTGTAGAAGATACCCGGGTCATCTGAGTGACCCCTTGTGGCTCTCCCCTGCCAGGGCCGCTACTTTCTGGTGCAGGATGTTACCGAGAAGACGGATGTGCTGGGCACCTCGGGGAGCTGTGGAGCCCCGAACTTCCGCCAGGCACGGGGTGGGCTTGCTGTGTTTGGAATGGGACAGCCCAGTCTCTTGGGGTTCAAACGGATCCTCCAGAAACTCCAGAAGGATGGACATAAGGTAAGCATGCTGCTTCACAGGCCAGCTGCCCAAATCTGGGCAGAGGCTTGGGAGGGGCCTGGCTGTAACCTGGGAAGAGCAAGTGGTAGCCAAGACCAGGCCCTGCTAGGGTTTGACTTCCAGGATGTCACTGTAGGTGGGCGTGGTTGGGAATCCTGGCAGATGTTTACCGACTTGTCCTGTGTGGGTATTGGTGTAGAGGTCAGGAGCTCCTTGTATACTCACTGTGAGGCCTCAGAGAAAGTGAGGAGGGTGAAAGGATGATACAGGGGTTCAGGTGGTCACTTGAAAGACTGCCAGAAGGGTGACAAGCTCTGCCCCCTGGATAATTCAGTGACTTAATGAGAACCTTTCTCAAAAACGGTTAAAAAAGAGCTGGGGATTTAGCTTAGTGTTTCCAGTGTCTGCCTGGCAAGCGCAAGGTCCCAAGTTCAGTTCCCCATACCACACACCCCAGTGCTGGGCATGGTAGCTCACAGCTGTAATCCCAGCACTCAGAAGGCAGAGGTAGGAGGATTGGTGAGTTCAAGGCTTGCCTGGGCTACATAGTGAGCTCAGGGCTAGCCTGAACTACAAAGCAAGACCCTGTCTCAAAAAAACAAAAACCAAAACACAACCCCCCCCAAAAAACACAGTTTAAAAAAAAAAAGCTAGAGATGCAGCTCAATGTGAAAGCCCTAGTTTAGTCCCCAGTGCCACATGCACATGCACACACGCACACACACAAACACACGTGCACGCACACATGCTCGTACACATGAATTAAATAAAAATAAGAAAGGAAGGACTGCCAAACAGTGATCACAGTTAACAAGGCCTCATGTCAACCCGAAAAGGGAGGAGCTACTGGTTTCATTTACAGAGGAGGAAACTGAGGTTCAGAGAGGATAGGTGACTTGCTCATGAGGGGTGCCCAGGTCCCAGACCCTATAGCTGACCCTAAGTACTTGCTTTTAGGACTCCCCTCACCTCACTGAGATAGAGGATGTTGCTGTCTACATGACGGGCAGAGGGGGCAGCATTCGGTGGCGCGGCCTCACTGCAGACCTGGGGCTAAGGGGAGGAGGCCTGCAGGGGACCTGGACAGGGCAGGCTGTGTGCTGGTCCCATCTGCCTGTCTGGGTCAGTTCCTACAGGGTGGCTCAGCTGCATAGCTCACTTTGCCTGTGGTAGTCAGTAAATGCATGGAGGTTGTGTTAGTCAGCTTCCATCACTGTGATGAAATAACCAAGAAAGCCAACGTCAAGGAGGAAAGTTTAGTTTGGATCACGGTTTTGGTCCATGGTCAGCAGGTTGCGTTGCTGTGGGGTGGAGGGGAGGCAGAACGTCATGGCAGACAGGGGTATAGGGGAAACCGGCTTACCTTCTGGCAGCTGGAAAGCGGAGAGGAGAGGATCCTGAGAGGAAAGAGCTAGAGACAGAGTTCACCCTCAAAGCCACCTCCCAATGACCTGCCTCATCCAGTGAGGTGCACTTCTGTACCCCACTCAGCCATGACTCCTCAATGCATTAAGCCACTTGGTGAATGTAGAGCTCTCATCATCCAGTCACCTCCCAAAGCCCATCAGCAACACACCTTCAACCCCCCCGAACCAGATTCATAACAGTGATACCCACTTCTTTCTTGAGTTGGTTTTATTAAGCATTTGATTAATCCAAGGCTCTCTGCTAAGAACTGTGGGTACATGAAAATGGCCAGGATGTTTTGAGGGGTTCATCAAAGGAGAAAAGATACATTCAGCGATAATGTTAAGGTGGGGTAAGGTGGGAATTATCAGGATAAGGCCCTGAGGGGAGGGACGGTTCCTGTCGGCTGGGGCAAAGGAGAGCAGGTGATATTTGGACTAGGCTCTTTCCTGGGGAGCGTCTGGGTTGCAGGGACTGGGTCGAGCCCTGGGCCCTGGAGAAGGGAGGCACAGCCTGGCACAGCTGGGTGGAAGGTGGTATCTTTGCCGGGTATTTCCTTCCAGGAGTGCATCATCTTCTGCGTGCGCGAGGAGCCTGTGCTGTTCCTGCGTGATGACGAGGACTTTGTGTCCTGCACACCTCGGGACAGGCGGAACCTTCGTGAAAACCTGCAGGGCCTGGGGCCTGGGGTCCGGGTGGAGAGCACAGAGCTGGCCATCCGGAAAGAGGTGAGGGCTGAGAGTGTCTCTGAGGCTTGCAGCGTACCATGGAAGGGAGTAAATGAGGTGTGGGGGTCAGAGCACCTCAGGGACTCCCATGGGCAGGGACCAACGCCCTGCTAATGACCACCATCTCCCCACTTCGCTTTCATTCCTCTGTGCCCTCTGTCTCCCTCTGCTCCCACTGGTAGTAGACTGAGCCTCGCCCTGTTCTGGTGGTCAGGTGGCTTCGCGCATCCCTGCTGCCCACTGGCCCCTAGGAGCTGGCTTCCCTCAGGCCAGTGGCCTCCCAAGCACCCCCCAGGACTCCCAGGCCGAGCCCAGAAAGCACTGTGGCTACGTGATCTTCCCTCTGTGTGTGGCCTCTGTGTGGCCCGATCGCTCCAGAGCCCAGGTGGGTCCTGAGTCAGGTCATGGTCCCGCAACCCCCACATCTTCTAGATCCAAGACTTTGCCCAGCTGAGCGAGAACACCTACTATGTGTACCCTGACACGGAGGACCTGCGGGGGCAGCCCCGCGCCGTGGCCGTTTGGGGTGAGGACGACGTGTGTGTGACTGAGGAGGTGTACAAGCGGCCCCTCTTCCTTCAGCCCTCCTACAGGTACCCTGGGGCCGGCGGGGCTCCCCTCAGGGCTTCTCTCCAGTGGCAGCCTCAGTTTCCCTGTCCGTGGTTGGGTCAGGCTCCCCATCCCATCTCCCATGGAGGGGAAGGGGTGCTGGTGCCTGCCTGATGGGCTGCTCCCCTCCCCTGGCAGGTACCACCGCCTGCCCCTGCCAGAGCAAGGGGCGCCCCTGGAAGCCCAGTTTGACTCCTTTGTCAGCGTCCTGCGGGTGAGTAGGGCAGAGGCTATGTCCCTGGGGACATGCAGGGCAGCGTGCCTGGCTTTCCTCGGGGAGGTCCTCGTTATGGGAGGGTACGGGGTCCAGTGGGCGTGTGGCGGTGTCTGTGTCCCTTTGCGGTATCTGTGTGCTCTGCAAGTGTGTGTCTGGGTGTGCACCTGTGAGCTGTGGAGAGTCAGTCCCTGATCCCCAGGGGCCTTGTTTCTGGCTGTGACTGGGCTGGGAACTTGCTGTGTGGCCTTTGAGAAATCACCTTGCCTGTCTGGCCCACAAGTTCCTCATTTTTCTAGCAATGCTAGTGATTCTTACTCCACAGACTCTACTTGGTATTTACTGAGTTCAAGTGGCCTTTCTGTCACAGGATGCGCTCTCTCTCTTTTTTTTTTTTTTTTTTTGGATACAGGGTGTCGTGTTGTCATTGTGGGGCTGCACATGGGAGGTTGAGACACAGAGTCATGCATGCAGACTCTGGGGAGGTTTTTGGAATGCTTCTGTTTAATGAGCGCAGTGTAGGGTGTTATATAGCACATGCGGTGGGAGGGGTTTGTGGTGGCTATTGGGGATTGGTCTATGGTTGTCAGAGAAGGGGCCCAATGTTGGGGAGGACCAGGCAGTCTCTGGCCGTGGCGTGCCCTTTAGCTGTGTGCTTGCTTAGGTCTCAATTTAGTCTCCCGAGGGCCAAGGGCTCCCTCAGGACCTAGGAGATTGGCGTGTGGTGCAGTTGGCTCAGCCAGACCTAGATTTCGCCATCAGTCTCACTTTGTAGTTCAAGCTGGTCCTGAGCTCACCATGTAGCCCAGGCAAGCCTGGAACTCAGCAGTCGTCCTGTCTCTGCCTCCCGAGTGCTGGGATGACAGGCGTGAGCCACCACGCCCGGCACTGTGGTATGTGGTATTGATTGCTGGTGGGCGTGAGTCACCACGCCCAGCATTCTATGTGGTTACTGGGATCAAACTCAGGACCTTGCGCTTGCGAGGCAGGCGCCGGAACCACTGAGCTAAATCTCCAGCCCCAGGATGCTGTCTTATTTACTCTTAATTTTGTGATACTGGAGATTGAACCAGCATCTTCACATTAAGCTACATCCTGAGCTGTTTGTTTTATTCTGAGACAAGGCCTGTTTAAATTGCTCAGTCGTCCAGGTTGGCCTTCAACCGCAGTCCCCCTCCTTATCCTCCTCACTGCTGGGGTTGCAGGTCTGCACCTGCCTTGTACAGCAGGTGTTCAGGATGGGCCCGGTGCTCTCTGAGTGGCCTCAGACCGCATGCGCAGCACCCTCACACACTGCCTGTGGAGGTCCTCCAGGGGCCGTGCTCCCCAGGACAGGTGGAGTAGATCCTGATGTGGCTTTGGTATCAGAGATGGAGCCACTTGTCGGAGCCCAGTTTGCTGTTGACTGTGGGGCAGGAGCTGATGTCACAATCTTCTCCCTTACTTGCTCCTCAGCCTGAGGGTTTTGGGTCACGCTGTTTCCTGATATTCCCCGTCTTTTCACAGGAAACACCTAGCCTACTGCATCTCCGTGATGCCCACGGGTCTGCCCCCACCCTCCTCTTCAGCTGCCATTCCGGTGTGGGCAGGACCAACCTGGGCATGGTCTTGGGCACCCTTGTGCTGTTTCACCACAGAGGGACCACCTCACAGACAGAGTGAGTGGTCCAGGACCTGGAGTCCCTTGGGGGTGTGGGGAGGAAGGGCTGGTTCTGCCCAGGAGGCCATTTCCAGGTTTGCCACAGATTGGCTTTGTGACCTGGAGGGAGGCACTTGACCCCTCTGGGCCTCCATTTCTCTAGTGGGGGCAATGGCCCTTGCTTCCTCAGTGAGGCTCACAAGGAATCTGTGGTCTGCTCCTCCGCAGAGGCCCCTGTGGGTCGGAGGGAGTGGGTGGCAAGGCTGTTCCAAAAGCCTTTGGGAGCCCCAATTAGCTGCTGCTTTCCCTGTCTTGCCAGGCCCGGCTCCTCGAAGACCAAGGCCCTGCCTATGGAGCAGTTTCAGGTGGTCCAGAGCTTTCTGCAGATGGTGCCCCAGGGAAGGAGGATGGTGGAGGAGGTGAGTGAGGGCTGGGCAGGGAGCATGGAGGTGACAGTCCTTCCTGTCACTGCTGGGGACGCCATTCCTCTTCCTCGGGGATGTTCTCCTTTGTTCTCTGCCAGTTCCTCTCATCTCTTTTTCTCTCCCACCATCTTTTCTTGATTCTCCACTCTCTGTCTCCTGTTTTCCTCCTCCCTGCCCTGTGCCGGGCCCAAGGTGGACAGAGCCATCGCTGCCTGTGCGGAGTTGCATGATCTGAAGGGGGAGGCCCTGGAGAACCAGAGGAAGCTGGAAGGTGTCCGGCCAGAGAGCCGAGCGCAGGTGAGGTGGGGAGGTCAGCGCAAGAGCATCCGCCTCGCAGGAGCTGCGCAGCTTGACTTGGTTGGGGCTGTGGCTGACTTCTTTCAGCTGACTTTCTCCTGGCTGCTGCTTTTCCCACAAGAACAGCAGTTTCCAGAGGGAGGGGGCAGGGTGCTGGGCCTAGAAGAACGACAGGGAAGAGGGGAAGTTTACTTTCCCTGTCCGTGTCCTTCGGTGGCAGAATAAACAGGATGAAGGGGCTGCCGCTGGGGTTGCTGGGGCCCCTGGAGTCAGATCTTTCCCAGATCACTCAGGGTTCCTCTGACTATAGTCAGCTTCCCGCAACTATAATGAAATATTGGAGCTAATGAACCTACATAGAGAAAAGCTTTGTTTTGGCTCATAGTTATGGAGGGTTCTGTCCAGGGTCAGTTGGCCCCCACTGTCTTGGGGCAAGGGCAGCACACCCTGGGCGCTGGGTGGCAGAGCAGAGCCACTCACCTCATGGCCAACAAGCAAAAAGAGAGGAAGAAAAAGAGGCTGAGTTCCAGCTGTCCCCTTGTCTGTTCACTTCCAGTGACCTAAGGACTTTCTGTCCCACCCATTGGAGGTCCCTCTGCCTCCTAAGAGTGCTGTCTTGGGACCAAAGCTGTATTTCATTTTCGTAGTTCGAACTCTAGGAGCTGCTGGTCCAGTGTGCTGCTCCGGCAGAGCTGGGCTCTGGGCTTCCTGTCCCCAGCTCAGAGGCGTTGAGGTTGGCTCGACATAGTGCATGAGAAAAAAAGCCCGCAGAGCCTTTCCTTCCAACTCCTTTTAAAAATATCTTTAAAAAGCACTGTCCTGTGATGGAAAATTGATAATTCAGAGCAGAAAGAAAGAAATTGCCCACGACCCACCCAGCACAGCTGTGCAAGTGTCTGGAGCTGGTTTGCTGCGTCCTGTGTGTTTATGATTCTCTGGAGGAGGCTGTCCCAACGCACGATTCACATCCTGCTTGCTTTAACTTCACAGCAGCGTGTTCCCATGTGGATGCCTGATTTTTGTCACAGATTTCTAACAGTCGTGTCACTTAAACCCCTAACCCAGTCCAGCCACTGGTAACCCGATAAGCAAAAAAGCAGGGCCTGGCCAGCTGCCTGGGTTCAGCCCTTGCCCTGCCATGGTGAGGGCTATGGACTTGGGAAGGGGAGTGGGGCCAGTAAGAAGTAGTTTGTAGGGCTGCTGTGGGGCCAGGTGAGGTGAGGCCCACGGCATACCTGGGGGAGAGCACAGGGTAGGTGTCGCTGCAGCGTCACTTGCTGGAGTTCCTAAGCAGACTCGTTGACAGCCGAGTTGCTTCTGGGTCCTCCTCAGCAGAAGTACTTTCTGCTGTGAGCAGCCTTGTGAGGATGAAGCTCCTGTATTTTCAGGTTTCCCTCTTAGTGCAGATGAGAGGTAGGCAGACCGAGGCTCAGGGCCATACCTGGGCCGCCCCTGTCCTTGGGAGTGAGTTCTGTGGGAGTGTGGCCTCTCCTGTGTACTGTACACCCGGGTTTGTTGCTCCTGCGGCAGAGACGTGTGGGCTGCATGGGCTGTACCCCCAGCTTGTTCACTGGGCCTCTTACAGGAGCGCTGGCCAGGCCCCGGTGGGACCCTGCTGGGGTCCAGTGTCGTCAGAGGGCATGATCTTCCCGTGGCAGGTGGAGTCTGCCTTGCTCTCCAGAGGCTGACTCTGCAGGGGACTGCGAGAGCCGAGGGTTGAGGAGGGCCTGTGGGGTTCACTCCGATGCCTCCCCCTGGAGGATTGCAGGGCTCAAGCAGGAGAGAGGGGCCAGCCCTGTTTGCCTTTGACAGTGTGATCGGGAGGAAGTCACTGTCTTTCTCTTTCCGCTCTGTAAATTAGGGGTAATATTAACACCCCCCACCATGCCGTTGTGAGGTTCTTGATCTCCAGAGGGCTGGCTCCCTCATTCCTACAGAAGGGTTTCTCTTCAGAAAGTGAAAGTGTTTGTACACTTGGTTTCTAACACGGACAGTGCAGAACATAGCATGGGGGTGGCGTGGGGACCAGGTGAGGGAACCTGCACCCCCCCACCTGCCCAGGGGTGGGGTGGCGTTTCCTGTACAGAGTTGCAGCACCTGACGTGGTCACCAGAGATCTCCCTGCGTCACCCCGCGGCAACAGTGTAATTGAGTGCTTGGAAGTAGAAGAGGCAGCCTGGGAAACCCCACGTTTCACCTCCCTACCCTCCCTCCCTTCCCTTTCATAGGGGAGCAGCGGGCAGCATATTGTCCACCAGAGGGCGTTGCGGAGCCTGGAACGTTACTTCCACTTGATCCTGTTCAGCTACTATCTGCATGAGCAGGTGGGCTGGGGGGCACAGACCCACACCTCCTCCCGGGACTCCTGCGGGCCTCTCCACACCCATGGGGTGATGGTAGATAGGGACCCAATGGAGCTGAGGAGGAGATAGGGATAAGTACTGGCCCCCCCAAAGACAGGTAAGTGCATTGGGAGAGACCCAGATAGAAGGTGGGCCCCGAGCAGGAT
Organism: Thryonomys swinderianus; assembly: GCA_004025085.1. Lineage (NCBI taxonomy): Eukaryota > Metazoa > Chordata > Mammalia > Rodentia > Thryonomyidae > Thryonomys > Thryonomys swinderianus. The sequence goes on along the minus strand of PVIC010017282.1, from coordinate 17,066 downwards.
GGGTCTGGCAGACCCTGTCCCTCCCTCCTGTCCACTTAGCCTTGGGTGCAGATGTCCTGGTCTCTCACTGGCCACCTCCTGCCTTGACTTGGAGTCTCTGGGGTTCTTCTCCACGGGGTGGGCAGGGAGAGTTCAGGATAGCCCCCCACCCCTGAACGCCCCATCTCTCTCTGCCTCTGGCTGCAGTACCCCCTGGCCTTTGCCCTCAGTTTCAGCCGCTGGCTGTGCACCCATCCCGAGCTGTACCGCCTGCCTGTGACGCTGAGCTTGGCGGTGCCCGTGGCTCCCAGGGACCTCCTTGCCCAGGGCTCCCTGGTGAGTGTGACCAGTGGTCTGGGAAGCAGGGGTGGGCAAGGTGGGGCTGGGGATCCCTAAGCTCTGGATTCCTGTAGGGTTGGGTAGGAGGGTCAGACCCCGAGAAGCCTTTATGGCTTTGGCCACCTTTCTAGTACTTCCTCTTCTGCCTCAAACTCGAGCACCGTGGCAGAGTCAGGAGACCTGAGCTGTGGCGTCTGCCTCCAGCTTTTCACCTTGAGCCTCAGCCTCCTGACTCACCCTCTCTGGGTGCCATCGGGGCTCTGTAAACCGTCAGGTGCCAGCCGACCCTCACCGGCAGGTTCTGAACGCTCTGTGGCTGCGTTCGGCTGCTGTGGGTCAGACTCAGTGCCCTCCTCACAGGAAGCAGATGATCTTGTGTCCCTGGATGCGCTCAGCACCGTCAGAGAGATGAATGTGGCCAACTTCCGGCGTGTGCCTCGTATGCCCATCTATGGCATGGCCCAGCCTAGTGCCAAGGTGATTGCCCCAGGGATGTGGGGCGTGCAGGAGGGTGGGGTGGGTTGGGCGCTCCTCCTGACGGTCCCCTGTCTCACAGGCCCTGGGCGGCATCCTGACCTACCTGACCGATGCCAAAAGGAAGCTGCAGCAGGTGGTCTGGGTCAACCTGCGGGGGGACGCTGTGCTGGAGTGTGATGGCCACTCCCACAGCCTGCGGCCACCTGGGCCCCCCACGGCCCCCGCCCAGTTGGAGGTGAGACGTCGTGGCCCTGCCTTGGAGGCCTTCTGGATGCGGCCCGGCAGCACCTTCGGGAGCCCTTACGCTCCTGCCGGTTGGAAGGGGAAGTGAGGCCGATGTGGCTCCTCCTGCTGTGCTGCTGACTGTCCGGCTCAGGGATTGTGACCCCTGAGGTTCTGGGGGAGGGACGGGTCGGGGTGCTGGGACTGGTCTCAGCCACAGCAGGCTCTGGCCTCTGCCCTCCATCCCTCCCTTGCCCAGGCCATGGAGGCCCAGCTGAAGGCCCACCTGAGTGTGCCACCCCCCGACACGAAGGGCCCACTGCCGCCCAGGTTCCAGACATGCCTCACCATGCAGGAGGTCTTCAGCCAGCACCTTGGGGCCTACCCGGGCCTTACCTACCACCGCGTCCCCCTGCCAGACTTCTGTGCCCCCCGAGAGGAGGTGAGGGGAGAAGACGGGAGACTCCCCCTCCTTACTTTGGTCTTGGGCCGAGGGTGGGGAGACAGCCCAGCTATGCAGTGGGGCTGGGAGGACAGTGGCGTGATGTGGTCCAAGAGGCTCATTCCATCCCTTCCAGCTGTTGTGTGTAGAGTCTCTGCTGGGGGGGGAGTATGGAGTGTGGGTGCATCATGGAGTGTGCATATAGGTGTGATGAGGATTTTTCACAGGTTTGTGATGCTTATCTTATCGGCCTGTGTGTAGAAAGGTGGTCTTTAGGGGGTTGTGTGGCATGTGGGGCTGTGGAAGGCTGTTGTGGCATGCCAGTGTGTGGTTGAGGTGTACATACGAGACAGATGCCTCTTTCAAGCTGTCTGTAGTTTGCATGTCTTGAAGGTACCCAGATACCCTGTGTGGTGCATATGCCAGGTGTGTGGTGTACGGGGTCCCTTGGTGCCTGTGCGTGCTCTTTGTAACTGTGTGCGGTTTGTAGTGCTGGCCTGTGGTGTGCTGCCCCTGGTGGCTGAGTCCTATTGCAGCAGCTATCTGCGCTCAGGGCCTGTTCTGCAGGGATGCAGGGATAGCAAGAGGCTGGCATACATGTGTGTGTCCAGATTCTGACTGTAGCCTTATCCATAGGACTTTGACCAGCTGCTGGAGGCCCTGCAGGTGGCACTTGCCAAGGATCCTGGAACTGGCTTTGTGTTCAGCTGCCTCAGTGGCCGGGGCCGGACCACAACTGCCATGGTGGTGGCTGTGCTGGCCTTCTGGCGCATCCGAGTATGTGTGGCTCCTGTGTGAGGACAGGGATCTGCCCAAGCAGGGTGGGCACTGGGACCCAGGGACATTGCATGGTGGGAGGATGTGGGTAGCAGAGGCAGTGCCCAGGGAGGGGCTCCTGGCCCACAGCTGTCCTCCCCAGGGCTGCCCTGAGGTGGGTGAGGAGGAGCTCGTCAGCGTACCTGATGCCAAGTTCACCAAGGGTGAATTTCAGGTGAGTGTGTCCTGGGAGAGGGGAGGGTGTGCCTGGGGAGAGGCAGGTCTGGAGGTCCTCAGAGCTCTTCCTGGCAGGCACCCACCCCTTCTACCTCATTATCTGTGCTTCCTGCTTATCGTTTCATGGATAAGCAAGCCAGGGCTGGGGTCAGCATGGCTCTGTCGCACTGGCCAGTGGCCATAGGAGATGGGGGTTGGACTCTCGTCCCCATCCGGCCTGACTCTTGGGCATCCTGGGGTAATGTTAACATCTACCTCACAGGCACCTGGGACCCAGCTGTGGTTGGAGCCCACGCATGGGGTACGAGCTCAGGCTGCCCTTTCCTCCTCCTCTGTTCCACAGTAGGATGCTGGGTAGATGGCTACCACCCTTTCAGGTTCACTCACTATCATCTCAGACACCCTGAGGAGGTGGCACATCCTTGCAGAGTTGTCATTTGGCTGCCTGGCAGTAACACCAGGGTTGGCTGCCGCCCACCTGCCCAACTATGCCGTGTGTTCCTGGCCTTCCCCTTCTGCAGTCCTGCTGCCCTGACCTCCATGTGTCTCCTCACACTCGCAGCAGTCTTCTTGCCTCAGCCTCCTGAGTGGTGGGATTATAGGCTTGCTTCCTCCTAACTTATTTTGCAAAACAGAAATCCTGTGCCTTCCCATTCACTCTTCCTCCCAGTTCCTGGTGACCACTGTTATCAGTTCTGAGGGCCCAGGGTGAGCTTTTGGGGAACCCAGGACAGGAGAGTGCTACCTGTGTGCCCTTTTAGTATAAATTGGACCCTTGTTCTATGCCACACACACAAACAAACCCAAAGTGGATCAGAGATCTGAATGTAAGAGTTTATCCCACAAAAATATTAAAATAAGGTATTGGAGAAGAGTTCCATGACTTTGGACTTGGCAGTGATTTCTTGGATATGAGACCAAACATACAGGCCAGAAAGCAAAAACAAAGTCTAATTCCTTCAAAAGTAAAGATGCCAGAGTGTGCAGGGGAGGTGGGAGGGCCAGAGTCTGTGCAGTAGTGGGGTTCTGAGAAGGGGCAGGAGCTGGACAAGGCTGTGATTGATTGGAATAGAAAGGGGGGGCTGGAGGGGCTCGAGATTGTGAGGACCCTGTAGGGCCACATCATGTGTTTGACCTTGACTTTGAGGCCAGTAGGGTAGCAGAGGAGATTGTGATTGGGCTGTCCATCCGGGAACTCCAGCAGGCAGTCATGTGGAGTGGAAGGGCTGGGAAGGACAGGGAGACAGTTCCCTGGGAGAGAAGGGGACAGTAGCATGGAAGGTCTTGGAGGCCATTGAACATGGGGCAGGAGGACCTTCAGGATGACCCCAGGTCTCTGGCTCTGTGGTGGGGAAAGACACAGAGATGCAGCATTCAGAGGGGGGCACCTTCACGTTGGAGGCTCGGAGTTGGATTTCAGATTTCACAGGTTCCCTCCTGGGACCTGCACAGAGTCCAGGATGAGGCATGGACCGGGTAGTCCCTCCTGCACCCACACCCTAAGCTGGGTCAGCTGCTTGTGCCCTTCAGTCTGTTGGGTTCTTGCGCCTCACCTGGCTGCCGTTCCCTGCCTGCCAGCAGAAGGGAAGATGGGGGTGGAGACTGCAGTGGGGGGGCGGGGGCGGGAAATAGGCCCCACTCGCACATGCGCAGGTCAGGTCAGCCGGGTCCTTGCTGCGTGGAGGATGATGGGTAAAAAGCAATTGCTGTAGGAGGTGTAGATGTGAAGACCAGCTCCGTGAGAGAAGGTTGCTGTGGGATGTGGGAGGGCGCAGAGGTGAGGCAGTATGGAGGCTGGTTGACTCGGGGAAAGTTTGGATTTTACACAGAATGTGAGGGAGGGAGATGCCTGGGAATGACATAGATGTGACATACTCAGTTTTATACATTCCTTAAGGCCTCTCCGGCCTCAGGCGGGGCGGGGTGAAGTTGCCAGTTAGGGCATGGAGAATGCAGTGTAGACAGATTAAGAGGGGCATGGTTGGGACGGCTGAGGAAGAACCCTGCCCTTTGCCTCACAGGCCGTTTTTCCAGAGGTGCTTGTATCAGATGGGCGGTGTCCATGCTGGGTTGTCTAGAGCTGGAGAATGTCTGGGGGTGGTGCTGGGGTGAGAGGAAGGCTGGGGGGACCCTAGCGTGGCCTTGTCACACATCTCCACCTCCCCAGCACCAGTGTGTGGCAGCCACTCTTTGTATAGAACTGGGTGAGGTTCATCTGAAGTCAGGCTTCTTCTGGAGAAAGAGTACGTGTTTTGGCTTGGTCTCATGGGGCCTCAGTTTGTAGGGTGGTTTTCATATCTCACCACACAAAGCAGGGTGATGACATGGACCAGGTAGTCCTTGGCATGGCAGCCGGAATCACAGTCCTGCATTATGTCCTCTAAAAATACGATGGTCGTAACAGTCTAGTACATTTAAGTCACTCTCATGCTGGGTAGTAAGAGTGTTGCCACTCTTTGCACCTGGGCCCCCATCAGGACTGTGTACCAGCTGACTGTGTACCTGCCTTAGGTTGAGGGGTCCCGTTTTCCTAGTAACATTGGTAGAGTACAAAACTCGAGTATGTAACATATGTGATCATAGATTATAAATTGAACAGGACTTGGGCAACAGGTTCCCCACACTTAGCAGTATTAGTTCTTAACAGACTTTTTTGGGAATAGTTGCCCTCAGGTTTGAAGCTTGAAAGTTATGAATAACTCAAAAAGAAACACAGTAGGTGATTAAGATTTTCCAGTCATTCATTAAGCATTGTGTACAGCTGGAAATGTCTGTGCATCACCAGTAAAGACACAGTGATGAAAGAAACAAAAAGCACATAGAGGGCCCAGCCTGAGAGATGTCCAGAAACCCCCTGCCCTTTGCTGCTTCCCGGTGACTTCCCGGGTATTCATCACTCTCCCCTGGCTCTAGGTAGTGATGAAGGTGGTGCAGCTGCTACCTGATGGGCACCGCATGAAGAAGGAGGTGGATGCAGCACTGGACACAGTCAGCGAGACCATGACACCTATGCACTACCACCTTCGGGAAATCATCATCTGTACCTACCGTCAGGTGAGTCCCACCTGCCCAGGTGCATTGCAGATTTGCACTGCCCAGGCTGTATGTAGTTGGTGTGGGTTTGAGGTAGCCTAGGGTCCTGTGGCCCCCTCTGTTGCTATTGGTTACTTTCCATGTATGGGAAGTGGAGGTGATCCCTGAAATGGAAATATTCCCAGCTTAAGCCACTTCCACCTGATTCTGCATGGCATGTGGACGGGTGTGATTAACATTGTGCTTCATACCTGCTGTGGCCCTGGGATCAGTAGGAACACCTGGGACCCCTGTGGTGCTGGGCGCTACCCTCTCGTTTGTGGATCATAGGGACCCAGGGTCCTGGGCAGGAGTCAGGTCAGTTGCTGGGGCCCTCAGGCTGTGGGACCAGCTGAATGACAGTTGGCAGGGATGCAGTTCTAGCTGCTGTGTCCCCAGCACACAGAAAGCCTCCGCTACTCTGGAAGTGGTCTGTCCCCACTTGGACTTTTTGGGGTTGCTCAGTTAAAAGTTATTTTTGAATAACCAATTTAGCTGTAAAAATATGATGGTCCTAACAGTCCAGATTTCATGTAAAAGTCTGTGTTTTGAGCCTGTCCAGAAAGAGCATGCCCTGTTTGCTGTGGTCGCTGCTCCTTGCTCTGTCACCGTGTCCCCTCCTCTGCCCCATCACGGGCTTGCAGTCAGTGTGGCCCTTGGAGTTCATGTCTCAGGACTGTGGGTAGAACAGCTGGCCTGCCCACTTTTGCTCTTCTCTGGCCTGTGAATTGGTTGGCTGGTGTGCCAGAGGTGCTGGGGGAGAAGGTGGATAGTATGAGTTCTCCCATGTCACTGAGAGAGGACAGTGTGTGGCCATCTGTGTTCTCTGTTGCTGGCCAGTGATTCTCGGGGACAGCTTTTGCCTGTGGCCATTGAAGGAAGGTGGCCTGCCCCAGGCCAGCCCGTTCAGCATGCAGACTGGTACACATCACCAGCATGATGCATCTCAACAGCCTTTGCTCCGGGCCCAGGGGTCCGACTGAGATGCTGGTGAAGGGTAATGCCTGGCAAGGGATATAGGCCAGACTGTGTCCAAGATCACATGTCAGCTAGGAGGGGAGTTTTTCAACTAAAAGGCAGCCATATGTGGAGAATGGAAGTGCTAAGGGCTTTCTTTGTGCACTTGGGAAGGTAAGTTTTGTTTCTCCAGAGGCTGTAGTTGAGTATCATAGGTCCCACCCACAGTGGTATTGTATGCTGCCACCAGGTGGCATCACGGAGCCAAGAGAGTAGAAAACAGATTTCCTGTGACTGCAGCCAGAGGCTCAGAAAGTGGTAAAGAGGCTTCGAACACCAAAGCCACCACCATGCTGGCCAGGCCTGGGTAGAGTCGCCTTCTTTGTATCCCACAGCTGACAGGCCCTCCCTCTCGGTGCACAGCGTGGAATAGGGAGCGTTGCAGGCCTGAGCTGGGGGTCAGGGTGGGAAGGGTCCCATGGATTTGGCCTGGTAAAGTCCTCATAGAATGAGAGCCTGGGATGCTGTCTAGGCCTCAGGGGCCGCAGGAGCCACAGGAGCAAAGCCCAGAGACTGAAGGTGCAGAGTGTTTGGAGGGAGTGAAGATGGCTTACAGTTTCATCAGAGGTCCTCAGAGGAGGCTGGAGGGTCAGCCAGCCCTGTTCCATTGTCAGAGGGTGGGAGGGCAGGATAGTGGTTTGGCTGCGGGTATGGCTGCTCTGTCTTCTGAGTAAAGTGTTGTCGTGGAAGGAAGGAAGCTGACCCAGTTGAGGACTTCTACCACCCCACCAGTCCACCCTCTCCATTCTTGAGGCCAGGGTGATACAGACTTACAGTGGGAAGTTGGAAATCCCTGAGCTCCATCCCTGAATCCCTGACAGGTCTAAAGGCCAAATTTGAGTCAGGACCCAGTGTGACTACAAGGTGGCCCTAGGACCTGAGTGTGTCAAATGTAAGTACAGAGGGCCTGAGCTCCCGCCGTCCTGTTCTCACCCTGTCTGACCACGGGTTAATGTGATTTTAGTGCATCCCCTGCCAGACTTCCATTCCCAGGGTCTGATCTGGTGCGTCTGCTGTGGGGTAGATGCATAGGTCTTGTTTTTAAAACTGCCTTGGCTAGGCAAGGTGGTACATGCCTGTAATCCTGGCACTCCAGAGGCTGAGGTAGAATTGCTGCTGTGAGTTCAAGGCTACCCGGGGCTACATAGTGAGTTCAATGCCAGCCTGAACTGCATAGTGACACCCTGTCTCAAAGAAAAATCTTGCCTGGATGATTCCTGGGCGTTTCCAAGGTTGAGAACCACAGATGTACGTGATATGTCCCCAACATCAGAGAGCCTGAGACTCCTCTGGGAGACTTGGTATGACTGAGCCCAGGGCAGAATTCCTAATGGCAAGTCTGGATACTGATGGATCCCAGATGCCGATGCTCTTGGCTGGGGGCCCGAGGTGCTAGTGTCTCATCCTCTCTGTTTGTTTTTTTTGTTTTGTTTTGAGACAGGGGTCTCGCTTTTTTGTAGTTCAGGCTGGCTCTGAGCTCACTATGTAGCCCAGGCAAGCCTGGAACTCAGCAATCCTTCTGTCTCTGCATCCCGAGTGCTGGGATTACAGGCATGAGCCACCACGCACAGCACTGTGGTATGTGGTATTGATTGCTGGTGGGTATGAGTAACCACGCCCAACATTGTATGTGGTTACTGGTGATCAAACTCAGGACCTTGCGCTTGTGAGGCAGGCACCGGTACTACTGAGCTAACCCTCCGGCCCCTCTCTGTGTTATAATAGCTTTATTGAGATGCAACTCACACTCCACCCAGTGCACTTATTTAAAGTCTACAGGGCTAACCAGTTTAGTGGTGGACACCTGTAATCGGAGGAGGATTGCCATGAATTTGAGGCCAGCCTGGGCTACCTAGCAAGACCCTGTCTCAAAGAACAAACAAATGAACATACAAAGATATTCAGGGCTGGAGATGTTGCTTAGTGGTAGAGTGCTGGCAATCCCCAGTACTGCAAAATAAAAAACGTGTATAGTTCTGTAGGTTTTAGTACAGTCACAAAGCTGTGCAGCCGTCACCACTGTCAAGTTTAGAACCCTTTCATCATACTCCACAGAAGCCTGTCATGCGCTAGCAGTTATTTCTCTTCCCCCAGCCTCTGACAGCTGCAGATGTGCTTTCAGGCTCCATGGATTTGGCTGTTCTATTTGGGTTTCTATGGAGACTGCAGTACAAGTTTGAATGTATTTTATGTAAGATACTCTTTTATTTATTTATTTTTTTGAGACGGGTCTCGTTTTGTAGTTCGGGCTGGCCCTGAGCTCACTATGTAGCCCAGGCAAGCCTAGAACTCAGCAATCCTCCGGCCTCTGCCTCCCAAGTGCTGGGATTACAGGCGTGAGCCACCACGCCCGGCACTGTGGTATGTGGTATTGATTGCTGGTGGGCGTGAGTCACCATGCCCAATATCATATCATTGTATGTTGTTACCACGATTGAACCAGGGACCTTTCGCTGCTAGGCAGGCAGTGGAACCACTGAGTTAAATCTATGGCCCTGTGTAAGATATTCTTATGGTTTTTGGACATCTCATCAGATTTCATTTGCAAAATTTCTCTCTATTCTCTGAGTTGTCTTCACTTGCTTGATAATGTCATTTGATGTACAGAAGATTTTGATTTTATAAAGCCCAACACCTGTGAGTGCCTCATCCATGGCTATGAAGATTTAGGCCTCTGTTTTAGTGGTGGCCAATTTATGTTTCAGCTTGTCCCAACCACAGTACCCAGATATATAGTCAAACATTAGTCTGGATATTTTTGTTAAAGTATTTTTTAGCTGGGGCCGGAGATTTAGCTCAGTGGTTCTAGTGCCTGCCTCGCAAGTGCAAGGTCCTGAGTTCGATCCTGGTAACCATATAGAATGCTGGGCGTGGTGACTCACGCCCACCAGCAATCAATACCACATACCACAGTGTCGGGCGTGGTGGCTCACGCCTGTAATCCCAGCACTTGGGAGGCAGAGGCAGGAGGATTGCTGAGTTCGCAGTGGCTTGCCTGGGCTACATAGTGAGCTGAGGGCCAGCCTGAACTATAAAGCGAGACCCTGTCTCAAAAAAAAAAAGTATTTTTTAGCTGAGATACTAAAGTTAGTGGACTTTCAATAAAGCAGATCATCCTTCCATCATGCAGGTAGGTCTCATGGAGTCACATAATTTTTGTCATGTATTTTATTGGTTTACAGCATATTACATGAGTTTGATTTTCAGATGTTAAACTAGCCTTGCATTCCTGGGATGAATGTGTCTTAAGTCATGATACTGGCGCTCTTTCTTGTTGGTTTTGGCTTGCTTGTGTTCTGTTGAGTATTTTTGTATTTATATTCCTGAACAATAGTGGCCTATGATTTTCCTTCTCATAGTGCCTGTGTTTGATGAAAATATTTTCATACTAGGGGTTTCTGAATCTTCCGTGGGATAGCACAGAGATGAGAGAGGAGGCTTGGCCATTTGAGCCCCTAGGATTAAGGCTCTTCTAAAAACATCAGCTGCCCGGGTTCCATGCATGTACCACGGGATGAGTGGCCCTGGTGTACTGGGGGATGGTGGGGATAGAGGAGGGGCTGAATGCCTCACAGTTGTGACTGTCATTCTACCCATTAGAGTGAGGAGTAGAGGGCAGAGTCATAGTCATGCCAGTGTCCACCCCAGAGGGCTCCGCCTGGCCCCAGCTTGGGCACTAGCCCTGGGTGTGGCCCATTCAGCACCGTGCAATGTCCCAGCACCTCCACAGGGTGCTGTCAGCTCTCCCTGCCCAGAGCTGGGGGCCCAACAAGAAGGAAGTGACTGACTTTCCTACCAGGCTAGGGGTTCATGCTCCTGGGAGGTGTTGGTTATTTGCTACTGTAGCCCAGATCCAGGTCTCAGCCAAGGGTACCTCGAGGCTAATGGTCCCTGTGGAGCCAGGCAGGGTAAAACCCCAGTGTCCTTGGGGCCAGACTCTGTTGATGTCCTGTTGACCTGTGAATGTCGCCAGCATCAATCTACTGCAGGGCCATCTCCCTGAAGTGCATAAGGTATTTTTGCTCCTACTACAGCTGTCTGGGCCAGGATTGGGAAGGACAGATAGATCTGGCATTGGAGTGTGGTCATTTGCAGGTGCTTTTCTTGAGGTTTTCAGCTTCATTCAGGTGCCACCATTTACAAGGAGGGGTGGGAATTCTGTTTCATGGTTCTGGTTATAGGAGCCATCACAGCATGGATCTGAGGTCCTCTGGGTACAGACTCGTGGAAGTGCAAGTAGAGAATGGACAGAGAGTCTCCTCATCCAGCCCTTGGGATTTCACAGGCCAATTTTTAAAAAGGGAAGGCCCTTTCTAGGGTTGCCAATGTGTAATTTTGTTTGACATGTCTATTTTAAAGAAAAGAAAGAAATTTAAAACCCCAACCACTACATAATATGTTTGGCATTTCATAAAAGAAAGCCCAGAAAAGTTAGAAGGGATGTCATTTCAGATAGATGACAACTTGAGAAGATATAGTCCGGGCTACCCTTGAACTCACAGCAATCCTCCTGCCTCTACCTCCTGAGTGTTGGGATTACAGGTGTGAATCACCACGCCTGGCACTGTGGTATGTGGTACTGGGGATCAAACTCTGGACCTTGTGCTTGCCAAGCAGATGCTGGAACTACTGAGCTAAATCCCAGGCCCTAGATTTCTAATTTTCTGTGGCTCTCCCAGGGTCCCAGGTTTGAGGATTGCAGCTTTTGGCAACTAGGTTCCTGCATGCTTTAGGCAGAAAGAAAGAGAGAATGCTGCTCCCAAGGTCTTCCATGTGTCCTGGCCTGTCCTTGTGTGGCCCTGTGTCCTGCCTAAGGTCAGAGTGATTTGTCCCAGCTGCTTCCAGGATAGAAGGGTTCTCTGGCCAGCTCTCTGCACACATGTGCGGGAGAGGTACTCTGCTGAACAACTCTAAAATGTGAAAACACAGTTTCTTTGCACTGTGGGGACACATGAGGTCAGAGTAGACATTGGAATGGACTTTATTATGGCTGACAAGACCCCGCTCCAAGCTACAGGCAGATGGGAAGGCGGCAGGCTGCTTGTTCTGAGCTGACAGGCAGAGAGGAATGCGGACATGAGGTCAGAGGGCACTGGGCTCTGACACAGTGTCTTTTGCCTCTGACAATCTGTGTCCTCACCTGCCAGGCTGGACCCCATTTCCTCTCAAGGGCCAGTGTGTTGAGGAATAGTTTGCACAGGATGTGCTTTTGGGCCAGTGCTCTTCTTGCTCCTCCTGGCTTCACTGCCCCTGGGGGCCTCAAGTCCCAGTGTTACTCAGAGGCGGCAGGGCCCTCTGTTTATAGATGAGGTAATAGGACCTGGCGAGGGAGAGCAGATTGCTCAAGGTCTGCATGAGTTGGGATGAGAAGCAAAGGCCCTTACTGCCAGTTCCATATCTTCCCCAATCCACATTGCCCTTGACCTGAGAGTCTTGTGGGTGTCTCTGTTAGTGGGGCGGTACCAGAAAGGCAGCTGGCCCCTTTGTGGTGGACTGCGCCTCTGGAAATTGGCAGTTGTGTCTGGATGTTTATTTAAACGTTTCTTTCTGGTTTCAAACTAGAAGTCCCCAGGTGACCTGCGGGGTCTGCATTAATATGTGCAGAGTGGATCAGGGTGCTGGGTGTGCAGGGGCTGCTGGTCAGCCTGTTCAGACCCTTTAGAGCCACTGGGTGCGTGTGGACCCAGGCCCAGCCATGGACATTCCAGGTTGGCTCACGGGTGTCTCTCAGAGCTGTGCTCCCAAGAGAGCACAGCCCTGCCAGTCTGAAACCCTCCATGGCAAGGAGGGTTTGCCTTTTTGCCCCGTACCCACTGGGCCCCCAAATGGTAGATTCCTCTTGGCTGGCTCCATGTCAGCTTCGTCAGTCAGTTTACACTTTAACAATGAGCAGTTAAGGATCCGGCTCTGTGCTGTTGCTGCACCTCTTGGCAGGGCAGGGAGGTCCTGTTGCCTCATTGCATGGGTGTCTGTTGTGTTTGTGAAGGGCCTTTGTGGCATTGTGGTTGCTGTGCACAGAATATGCAGGCAAATGGCAATGCCACCATTTCTTCTGCAGTCCCCGAACATATGGGGCCTTTTTGAGGGTTTCTTGCCATTTTAGGGGGATGATGGAGACATCATAGTATACATGGGTTTCTGCGTGGGTTATTTCTGAAGGCCAGTTCTTAGTAGAGTGGTCAGTTGAGGTGAAAAGTAGAAACTTTTAACAAAAAAAATTGGAATCATTCAATTGAAAAACATCAAAGTGCAGAACACACTTTCACAAGCCCTGTGTGCCCACCTTCCAGCCTCTGGAAGCCCCAGCCAAGGCCAGTTTGAGTTCACCTAGAGCTGACCTCCTCCTGGATCACTGTACATCAAGGGCTGGTTCTTGAGGTGCTTCCTTCAGCATGCGCCCCTAAAGGAGGTAATGGTAACAGAGGTGTCACACTTAAAATAGCCAACAGTCACTTCTTATCATCAGATATCAAGGCTCTGTTTAGACTAGCACACTGCTCTCATGTAGTCTTTTTGCCCTTGGTTCAGAATCCAAACAAGAGCTGTCACATTGGACTGGTGGGACCATATGGCTAGGGATAGAACCCAGGGCTTTGTGTCTGCTTGGCAAGTGCCCTACCCCTGAGCGGCACCCCCAGCCCAAGGCTCTTTGAATCTTTCCTCCTGAGTTACACTTTTTGGGGGAAGTCCTATGGGGCATCTTGCTAGCATCTTGCCACCTGTGCCTCTGGGTTAAGTTGTCTGCACCCTCTGTAAAGTGCTGGAGCTTGATCATGTTCTGCCTGATGGGTGGTGCTGTGTGCTGCCATCTGGGCCCGGGAGGTCCTGTCACCTCCCTTGCTATGGCATCTGTGGCATGTATTGCTTGGATTCCTACTTTCACTTGCAATTTCTAGAATAGTGATCTGCCAGCTTCTCATTCCCTCTGCATTAATTAATGACAGTGATTCCAGAAATAGAGACCTCCCTGCAGCAGAGTGGCTCCAAAAGGCAAGTGCTGGAGTCTTTTCTTGATTTCCCCACCTTCAGAGGCTGGGTTGGTTTGTGAGGTGCTTGTCTGAATCCCAGGGAAAAGCCATTGGATTGTCTGACAGTCCTCTAGCTTTGGATGGAGTTGGAGTCTGAGGAAGGTCTGGGTGACTGGACTGGGTGGGCAGTGAGGAAGTCGAGGCCAGGAGTTGCTAGAAAACAGTGCTGGTAGCCAGAGGTTCCAGGTGCACAAGGTCCTACCTTCTTCACAACCCAGAACCAGGCCAGGAGGTATGGCATTGAACCTACACAATATTTTCCATTGGGACAGGCTGTCCTTAGTGTGACAGTTTTGTCCCTTCTCGGCCTTTCTTGAGCTAGTTGGTAGCCCACAGTGGGTGGCACTGGCACCTTTTCTGTATTCCACAGTGTTAGTGAGGTTAGGTCAAAGCCTTCTCACCCTGTGTGTGTGAGGGGGCCAGAATAGTTAGAAAATTTTAAGAGCTTCTTTAAGCAGAAAACAGAAAGAAAGAAAGAGGGAGGGGGGGAGGGGGAGAAAATCTTTTGAACTAAGATACTTCATGGGGTTGAAGTGGATATGAGAAAGCCAGGCTCAGGCTAAGGAGACCCCCAAGATGGCTACCAGTCACAGGTGACCCCATCCAGTGAATTAGCTGTTTCCTGTTGGGTTTGGAAAGGGAAAATATTTGTGACAGAAACCAAGATCAGAGCTCCTAGAGGAAGCCCTGCTAGAATCATTAATGCCAGTGGTACTTTCCTTTGGCCTTGGATACTGATGTTAATTCTTAGTGCTGTGTATTTAAAACAGTCAACTACATCTCCCCTCCTCCCTTCTGAGTTTGGAGAAAAGCTGAAGTAAGAGTAGCCACATTAAGAGAAATAGCCTGTCCTTTGAGGTTTTGTAAATACAATACTCCTTGAAATTTGAGCTGTGCTTTTTGAATTTTCTAAGAGCTTATACTGTGTCTTTGTTCCTCAGAGGTGAAGAGATCAGGGTAGGTTTTGTGATATGCTCGTTTGGCTGAGGAGGACACTGAGGCCTAAGGAAGTTTTGTGCCTGACTGGGGGACCAGAATCTGTCTCCCAACACTTCCGCTTGAATTTGTTTCCCTCTGTAGTAGCAGCTTGGGCCTAAGGACCAATTTTGCAGTAGCAGAAAGAGGAAGGGGCTCTCGAGAAAGTCCTAGCTGCTTCTGTGCCCACGGCCTGGGTGCTTTCCACAAACTGAAGAGCTGTAAGGGGTTCAGTGCAGCAACCCAAGGTCCAAGGTCGTTTCCTAAGGAAATAATAAAGTGAGATGGCCCTGGCACTGAGCTTTGGGTGGGTCTTTCTCAGCCTCCCAAAGATCCTGGTGTGGCCAAAATTGTTCTCTGGAGACATCATTCCAATAGGTAATGTGTCTCCTGGGCCTGGCCTGTGCAATTAGAGCAGCCCTGGAATGCCACCAACTGTCACATAAAATGTGACCAAAGGAAGGGCCACTTCCTCTGGCTTTTTGACACCCAGCCCAGAAGAGAGCCCAGAATAGCACTGGTGGGATAGCATGACTGCAGGATGGAGTGTGTATAGATGAGTTCACATGTGCTTTTGCACGAGTATGTGTATGTGTGTGTTTAGGGCACTTGCTGTGGCAGCCAAGACCCCTTACTTCCTCTCATTGTGGGTGAGCTGGAACCATTTCTTCCCTGCTGGGGACTTTCCTGTTCTGACTGAGCACCTCCAGAGTGCAGGCTTCTTTCCTCTTTTGTTCTTATCCTTCCTTCCTTCTTTTTTCCTTTTTCTTTGGGGGGTCGGGGTACTGGAGATTGAACCCAGAGCTTTGCACGTACTAAGCAAGCATTCTACTACTGAGCTACATCTCTAGCCCTTTTTTTTTTAGACAGGGTCTCACTTTGTAGTTCAGGCTGGCTCTGAGCTCACTATGTAGTCCAGGCAAGCCTTGAACTCAGCAATCCTCCTATCTCTGTCTCCCTAGTGCTGGGATTACAGGCATGAGCCACCACGCCCAGCACTGTGGTATGTGGTATGCAGTATTGATTGCTGGTGGGCGTGAGTCTCCACGCCCAGCATTGTATGTGATTACCGGGGTTCCAACTCAGGACCTTGTGCCTTCAAGGCAGGCACTGGAACCACTGAACTGATCCTCTGGCCTCTCCAGCCCTTTTTACATTTTATTTTGACATAGGCCTTGTTAAGTTGTCAGGCTGGTCTTGAACTTGCAATCCTTCTGCCTCTACCTCCTTAATTGCTGGTATTACATCAGGCTTTTAGGTGAACACCATTAAACTTGGAGTGTTCAGTGATTTGGGGGAAGATTCAGCCTCAGCTCCAGCATCTCCCACCCATGAGTCACCCTGCCTAGTGTGACTGCCTCTCTGCTTGTTGTTGGGTGTAGTTGTCCTGGATGCTGTTTCTGGCCTATCTGGGTCTCTGTCTTCCCATCTGTCACCTGAGGTTATTACCCTGCTCTGTGTGCCTTGAGGGTAGTGGTGAGGACCAGCCTGGCACCACCGGACAGAGTGGGTGAGAAGTGGGTGTGGTGCACAGGTGACCAGAACCCCTGCACACTCACCCTGTGGTCATGTGTAGCGGCTGGAGGTGCTGTGAGGGTTGGGGCTGTGTTTGGGCAGGAATCCCAGAGCCTGGCCCTGAGCAGTGTCTGATTGGATGAATGGCGGCCAAGACTTCCCAAGTTCTTAAATAGAACATGGCAGCTTTGGAAACTAGTTGTCTGTATGGGCTGAAGGCCTTGCCTTCCCTTCCAGTTCGGGTACAGAAAGCTTCCTGTACTCCAGGTCTACTCCCAGGCTGGTCTGAGGAGATACTCTGGAGCCTTGGAGAAAGCGTACTGGCTTCTTGCTTGGCAGCCCTGGCTGCCAGGGAGAGGGTGGCTTTGGAGTGGGCAAAGCCTGGCTATGAGCTCTGGAACCCACCCCTCAGCCTCTGGCCATCTCTGAGCTGGACCCTGCAGCTGGAAGCAGAAGCCACCAGGCCATGTTGCTTGCCACAGGGAAGCTCCCTGAATGGGGAGTTGGACGGCTTGAGTGGACATTGACCTCATGCTGGCCTCATTTACTCCATGTTCTCCCTGGGGCTCTCTTTCCCTCCAGCCTGCGCCTTGTCCAGGACTTTAAGGACATGGGCCATCACTGGGCTGTGCCCTGCAGGAGTGGACAGGAGGCCTGGTTCCCACTGAGGCTCTGCCATAAGTTCTCTGGGTAACTGTGGCAAATCTGTCATGCGTTTGACCTCAGCCTCCCTTTCTGGAAAGTAGAGGGATTGATGGAAATAATCCTGAGTGTCCTGTGAGGCTGGGTCTAATAAAACTGCTGGTAAGGGGCCGGAGGGTTAGCTCAGTGGTTCCGGCGCCTGCCTCGCAAGCGTAAGGACCTGAGTTCGATCCCCGGTTACCACATATAATGCTGGGCGTGGTGGCTCACGCCTGTAATCCCAGCACTCGGGAGGCAGAGACGGAAGGATTGCTGAGTTCGCGGCGGCTTGCCTGGGCACCATAGTGAGCTCAGGGCCAGCCTGA
>PVIC010017281.1:0-32921 GCA_004025085.1 Thryonomys swinderianus | reverse complement strand
TTACCCATGTTTACCCTGCCTTCTGAGTCTGTTATAATTTAGTTACTAGAGAGGTGCTGAATAAAAGTTGTGGGCCTGGGGTCTTTTGCTATCCAGAGTAGCATGGATCAGGCCCAAGCTCAATTTCTCTAAGCTATATGTTATTTCGCTGTGTGCCGTCAACTCACAGGAGACTAGAACCTAAATCCAAAGGTCCTAGTTACGTTTTCTTCCCCAGGATCCCACAATGGCTCACGCCTGTAATCTCAGCACTTGGAAGGCAGAGGCAGGAGGATTGCTGTGAGTTCGAGGCTTGCCTGGGCTACACAGTGAGCTCAGGGCCAGCCTGAACTATAAAGCAAGACCCTGTCTCCAAAAAAATGCAAATATGTGAATATTTCTTCAAGATTATGATGAAGAATCAGAAACATTTTCAAGCAGTGTGCTTGAAATATGGTAGTTGCTACTAAGAAGAATAAACCATTCGCTTGTTTCTTAAAGTTGAATTTAAAATATAAGGAGATTAAAGGATATATCAATTATTATCTAAGC
Organism: Thryonomys swinderianus; assembly: GCA_004025085.1. Lineage (NCBI taxonomy): Eukaryota > Metazoa > Chordata > Mammalia > Rodentia > Thryonomyidae > Thryonomys > Thryonomys swinderianus. The sequence goes on along the minus strand of PVIC010017281.1, from coordinate 32,390 downwards.
TTTAGAAAACTTTATGGGCAGCTGGGTAAGGTGGTACATGCCTGTAAATCCAGCAGAAGGGAGAATGAGGCAGAAGGATCAGAAGTTCACCACAACCTGAAGTATTTAGCAGGTCCCTGTCTCAAAAAAGGAAAAAGGAAAAAAAATTTCCTGTAATTATATTACTAAGTAGATGTAGTAGACATCTACTCAGCTGAGACCTGATGGGATTTTCATGAAGGCATTTTGAGAGACTATGAGGTTTGTTAAATTTTGCTTTGTGAGCTCCATGTTAAACATGTATCCTTGGATATTTAGTAAGTATCATATGTTGTTATATCTATAAATTGAGGCACTGTACTTCCTCTACAGGTATCATGACATGCCAGATGTCATTGATTTCCTTGTGCTACATCAGTTTTATAATGAAGCCAAAGAAAGGAACTGGCAAATTGGTAAGTGTAGAATTATCACTTAATAACTATTAAGTAATGGTTTAACTCTGCTTTAACAAATTATTTTTTCATTTTTTGAGACAAGCCCTCACAATGAGTTCAGGCTGCCCTTAAACTCAGTAGGTAGCCTACACTGGCCTCAAACTCATGGGGATTCTTCTGCCTCAGCCTCCCTAAGCATTGGGACTGTACGTGTGAACCACCATGGCTGGCACTAACATAAACATGTAGTCAAACAAAGCTGTTGCCCAAACTCCAAAAATTAAAAATTTTCAGTTATTTTTGCATGGTTTTAGGCACATTTTATGGAATGTAGGACAGTTCCTCTGTATTGTAAAGTTTTACTTTCCATGGTTTTACTTACCTGTGTTCAGTTGAAGTGAGAAAATTGCAAAAATAAACAATTCAACAGTTGTAAATTTCATGCTTTTGAAAATAAGGTCTTGCACCATCCCACTCATTCCGTCCTGCCAGCGATTTGAATCATCCCTGTCAAGTGTATCCATGCTTCACTTCCGTCCTGGGAGTCACTCGGCTGTGTGCTCTCAACTCGTGTGTGTTCAGGTGAACCCTTATCTAGATGCCTAAAGGCTGTGGTGCTATGTCTAGATAAGTCACCTCATTTCATCACTAGATACCCTGTCATCTCATGTCACCACAAGGATGAGTACAGTAAAATGATATTTTGAGACTCCACATTCACATACATTCTATTAGTATATTTTTATAATTATTCCTTTATTATTGGGTATGTTTACTAGTTTTTAACTACATGTAATTTATTAATTATTGTATCTATGTGTGTGTAGGAAAGAAGCAGTAAGTACAAAGGGCAATCTATAGCCATGGTTTCTGCATTCAACTGAACATGGATCAGAAATATTTTTGAGAATTGCATCTGTACTAAACATTTAAAGTTTTTCTCACATTGTTCCCTAATAAAGTATAAAGCTTCATTACATACTAGAGGTGATTTAAAGAATACAGAAAAATAGGCATCAGTTATTTCCAAATACTATGCTATTTTGGACTTGAGCTTCCTTAATTTGAGGATTTGTGGTTCACCCATGCCAGTGAATGACTGTGTAGGGTTTGATACAGAACTGACTGCAGGTTCAGACATCCACTGGGGATACTGGCGAATATCCCCTGGCGCTAATCTCTGAGCCTTCTGCAGATACATACACTTTTTTAAAAATTGAATTCTTTATTGGTACATTTTATATACAGCTCACAATCACACACAACATTGGGAATTTGTACCAGTATATGACACAAGTTCTCATTTTTACCCATATCCCTACCCACCCACAGCCTCCCACCCCCCATATACATGTTATTTCCTTTTCTTTCCAAATCATATTTATTTTATCCCCTCATTATGTTCCCCCACCACATTCCCTTTGAATATTTCCCATTTTACAAAGTCTATCATACATTCTAGAACTCTTACATCTATAGGTTCTCATACCAGAGAAAAGATACGGTATTTAGCTATCTGTGATCTATTTATTACACTTTTAATATACAAAAATAGATTGAAAATTCTCAAATTTTGGTTGATCTTTGGAGTACTTTATATCTGAATATTTTAAATTTTTTTTATCTTTAGTGGTACATTGTATATACACATCATGATCACATTCAATATTGGGAATTTGTACCAGTATATGACACAATTTAATTCTCATTGAGTCTTAAACATACCACTGTAGGTTCTGCCTACCTGCCTGACTTCTCTTTTTCCTTGTTCCTTTCCTCATCCTCTTCTGCACTGTCTCTTTATTTCTCTATATCTCTTTTTTTCTTTTTCTGCTAGGAAACGCAATATAATGATAATGTACCGATAGTAAATACATTTCTGTCACTTGGAGGGGTAGGGCCTCAGCCTGACATGAAAACCTTACTCTTTCCTTTATAACTATTTGATCTTGGCAAGCTTTAAACTTGTCAATATTGACTTCTTTTATCTTGAAAATGGAAATCACATTAGTATACCTGTAAGCTTGATGTGAACAAGGTGTGAGTGAATGTGTGGGACCACTCCTTTGGTACTTGTTGCATATTAAACTCTGTGTAGACATTGCTTGTTAGAATTCTTAAATTCTCTAATGTATAAGATATTTTTACTTAGGATGGTTTTGATTTGTAATACTTACCTATTTAAAGGCAGAACATTAGTACAGATTACAAGTCTCTAATCAGAACTCCAGAAATCCAAAACACTGAACAACATGAAGCGTTTTATGTTTCAGGTATTTTGAGTAAGGGATGTTCATCTGGTAACATCTACACAAATATTCCAAAATCTGGAAACTCTAAACTTGTAAATATTTGTTGTCCCAAACATTTCCGATAAAGCATACCCAGTTCGTCAAATATTTAAAGGAAAAGAAGCTAAAATAGAGAAACATTTATATTAACACACATGCCGTATAGTAAGGAGTATGCCTCATGATAATCCCCAGTAATTGATAGAAGCTAATGATAATTTTTATTTAAGAAGATATGAACATATGTGTTTCATTTTGAGATTTCTACCACTTGGAAAGCAAAATACTTGAAGAGAGTAAAGTGCAAAGTTTATCAAGTAAACTCACATCGCAACATGTAACAATGCTAGATATAGTGTTATTTTTTTGTATTCAAGAAATTTTAGAGTTGAAACAGAGCTGACATTCTCAAGAGCACCCTTTTAAGAATTTTTAACAACATTATAGGTGATCGATTCCGCAGTATAATAGATGATGCCTGGTGGTTTGGAACAGTGGAGAGTCAGCAGCCTTTTCAGCCCGAATATCCTGATAGTTCTTTCCAGTGTTACAGTGTTCAGTAAGTACAGTTATTGTCTTTTATGCTTTATGGAATACTGTAGTATTATGTGGCTCATGGCTAAATCCTACCAGGTATAATAATTTTTATTTGAGTTACTAGTCTTATAATACATATACCTGGAAGGAAGTAGTCATGGTACCTGTTGGAATAAATTTGATGGTAAACAAGAACAGAACGCATTTCTACCTTCTTTATTATCTACATTTTCTCTTAAGTATTTCTCTTAAGTATTTAAGCTTTAGATAATTAAAGTTATATTTTCATGGAAGATACTGAAATTTATTCCTTTTTTTTTTTTTTCTGAGACAGGGTCTTGCTTTGTAGTTCAGACTGGCCCTGAGCTCACTATGTAGCTTGGGCAAGCCTTGAACTCAGCAATCCTCCTGCCTCTGCCTCCCAAGTGCTGGGATTAGAGGCTTGAGCCACTAAGCCTGGCACTGTGGTTTATAGTACTGATTGCTGGTGGGTGTGAGCCACCATGCCCGGTATTGTCATATGTGGTTTTGGAGGATCAAAACAGGAACCTTGTGTCTGCTAGGCAGGTGCCGGGACCACTGAGCTAAATCTGCAGCTTGAAATTTATTCTTTAAATCAACTTTTTTTTTTTTTTTTTTTGCAGTACCAGGGACTGGAACTCAGGCCCTTGTGCATCCAAGGTTGCTGTGGTACCACTTGAGCTAAATCCCTTTTAAATGTTAGAATATAGCAGTTAAGATTAGTATCTCGTCTTTTATTTAATGTTAACCCATTATATGCAGAAGTGACTACATTATATTTTAGAGTGCTATTTGTATTATATTTACTTTAATTCTTCTTGAAAAGCAAGAGTCTTAAAGTTCCTTATAAGTGAAGCTTCTTAAAAATGAAAGAAAAAAAATGTGTTTTGTGAAAATTGAGTTGTAAAGTCCCCGTATTTCAGATCACAAGTAATAATGACATTTTGGAAATGCTTTAATACTTCAACTGTTAGGCTAAAAGTAGATTAAGCATTGATAATTAGAGCCAGAGATTTAGCTCAGAGGTTGTGGCGCCTACCTAGCAAGCGCAAGGCTCTGAATTCGATCCCCAGTAATCACATAGAACAGTACTGGGAATGGTGACTCACTCCTATAATCCCAGCACTCAGAAGGCAAGGCAGGAGGATTGCCTGGGCTACATAGTGAGTTCAGGACCAGCCTGAACTACAAAGCAAGACCCTGTCTCAAAACAACAACAAAAAACAAAAAAAGACTTGATAAGTAAACTCTTCTCATCTCAGAGATATTTTCCAAATACCTTTTTGTTTTCTTTCTAGCTCACTATTTGAATATATGCCTGTTGGAAACAAAAAAAATAGACTAGTAAAATTAGATTCACTGCCCTGTAAGTTCCATATTAATAGTCTATATTTTCTCTGTAAGTAGCCTTATGTTATTTTTACATAAGCAGAGTTGTACTTTATTGAGTATTGTATTGCCAATTTCCAAATTTCACTCTGAAGAAGTCCTGGAAATTATGCTTGTTTCTGAAACAAATGCTTGTGAATTTGATATTCATCTTGTTTTTTAATAGCTGGGACAACAATGAGAGAGAAAAGATGAGCCCCTGGGATATGGAACCAATTCCAGAAGGAAGTAAATATGCTTTTTAAAAATGAATTCTAATTCTTTTACAAGTAGAATGATATAACTACGACCTAACTTTTTCTAAATTTTCATCTTCTTCTTAGCTGCATTTCCCGATGAAGTCGGTGCTGGTGTTCCTGTGTCTCAGGAAGAACTGACTGCTTTGCTGTACAAACCCCAGGAAGGAGAATGGGGAGCTCACTCTAGAGACGAGGAATGTGAACGAGTTATTCAGGGCATCAACCACCTTCTTTCCCTGGGTATGATCAGTGTGGGAACATACCAGGGGGGTAAATGGCAGCTAAGAAAGCAGTGCTAATTTTGAAGTTCTTTAAGAGGAGATGCAGCTCATCACTGTACACTTCGTTTTCAATTCAAGAAGCATAGCGATTCTAGTTTTAATGTTAATCAGTTTTGTTGGATTGAGCAGCGATCACTCAGGGGGGCACGGTCAATAGTGGAAGAAGGCCTGCAAGTGTTTTTATTTTTTGAATCATTTGGTCTCCTTAGCTATTTCCTGGGCCTCACTTTGGATGGGTTCCTTGGTAAAGACACTGGGTGAATAACATCTTTCCCCTACATAAATAATTGTATTTTCTGAAATGTACTACTTGAAAAGCTCAGAAATTCTTTAGGGAACACATAGGACTCTGAAGATAAATACACTGCTCGTTTAGCTTTTCATTTATCTATAATACATCAGTATTATGTCCTACTAAAAAGAATAACCTATATTTGTATAAGTGTATCATCATTGTTTTATAAATGGATATCTACCCTCCCTTATTTCCATATGAGTGTTCATTAACACAAAGTATTAGTATCTTCTTTAACTACTCTTTTGATCTTGGTAATTTTGTAGATTTTGCCAGCCCCTTTGCTGTGCCAGTGGATCTCAGTGCCTATCCCTTGTATTGTACTGTAGTTGCATATCCAACTGACCTCAATACCATCAGGCGGAGACTTGAAAATCGCTTTTATAGGTTTGTATAGTTTTATAATTTATTTGCTTTTTGGTGATCGGTATTTTCATAGTATAAAATGATCATCTATTGACTCTCATTTCAAGATACACATTTTCTTACAGTAAATTCTCTGTCAAGATTAAAAAGGTTATAGAGGAAAGGAAAACATGGGTAGCACAAATTGAATATGAAAAGGACAATTAACTTCTTTACTAAAGACAAATTAAGTGGTTTATGGATTCTTTGTTAAGATACAGGGAAATGAAGCATGTTTAAATCCTCTTTGACAGATTAGGTAGCAGTAAGATGTAATTGCCAACCCTAAAATATATATTCAAGTTATTTTTTTCATGGTTTTGGTTGAGAGAGAAATGATTATAGGAGGGCTTCGGGGGCCAGTTCTTGGTCCCTCTCTCATCCAACTCTTCCACGAGGACCACAGTATTCCATGAACCGAGTAGTCTGCTTCTGGAGAGTCTAATGTATTTGTATAACATATACTACTTAATTCAGGAAAACATTTTGTGACTACGTAAAACATACTGTCATTTTCTACAGTGTGGTTTGTGTTTTGTTTAACTCTTCATGACTCTCCCTGAAAATTAAACATTATTTTAACTTTATCCAATTTTTTTGATTGTTGTCATATTACTCCATCTCAATGTCCTTAGTCTGTTCCAAGTTTTATTATGCAATCTAGTAATTAATAAGTTCTTCCTGTGTTTAAAATCCTGAAATTAAATCATCCCTTTTTTGCACACAATAGTCATACATATATATTAAGTCATATTCATGTAGTGAAACAGCTTTGACAAATCATGGCTAAGTGCCTCACTTAGCCATATATATATTCTATATTGTATGTTTCTAGAATATAATTTAAATGTATGAACCAAGCCTAACAGGATGTTTTTTTCATAGGAGAATATCAGCATTAATGTGGGAAGTACGCTACATTGAGCATAATGCTAGGACTTTCAATGAGCCAGACAGTCCTATAGTTAAAGCGGCCAAAATTGTAACTGATGTCTTACTTCGATTTATTGGGTAAGAAGCAGTTTTATGTTTCAGTGAGACTAATTTCCAATATTTAAAATGTTATGTAAATGTATTTTGATTTATTTTATTTCTTAGGGATCAAAGTTGTACTGACATACTTGATACTTATAATAAAATTAAAGCAGAAGAACTATTCAGTACGGATGCAGAAGAGGTAAGAATCACAGCACAGTGAATAATTTGAAATACAGTAGGCGCTGCATGTAAATGTTCCAATTATTATGAACAGTGAAAGACTATAGGATGTTGGCTGAATATTTGCATCTTATATTAAATTCTCTGATCTCCACCCAGATGGAGTACTACATGGTTTAGTTAGAGAAAGGTGGCTAGTCATCCTATGTGACTTAGGGACTTACAGTGACAAGAAATCAATACTTTTTTCCAGCTTTTAACATATAAGACAAAGCACTCAATTTTCTTTTTTTGAGACAGGGTCTTGCTTTGTAGTTCAGGCTGGCCCTGAGCTCACTGCATAGCCCAGGCAAGCCTTGAACTCAGCAATCCTCCTGCCTCTGCCTCCTGAGTGCTGGGATTACAGGCGTGAGCCACCACACCCAGCTCTGTAGGGTGTGGTATTGATTGCTGGTGGTCGTGAGGCACCATGCCCAATATCATATCATTGTATGTGGTTACTGGGATCGAACCAGGGACCTTGTGCTTGCTAGGCAGGCGGCGGAAACACTGAGCTAAATGTCCGGCCCAGCACTCAGTATTTTAAATGGAGATTTAGCACAGAGTGTTTCAGATGTGGTTTTCTTATTTATACACTGTAAAATATTGAATGTATTTTAAAGTTGTAGATTTGAAAGTCTGATTGTTTTATCATTTCATGAAGTTTTTACTTGGTTACTCTGTGGAAATTTCCAAATATAAGTGAATCTTTTCTGAAAGCAATGAAGTTAGTGTTCTATTTTCATTTCTTTTCTTTACAGACAGGGTCTTGGTTTTTTGTAGTTCAGGCTATCCCTGAGCTCACTGTATAGCCCAGGCAAGCCTTGAATTCATAGCAATCCCCCCTGCCTCTGCCCCCTGGGTGTTGGGATTACAGGCGTGAGCCACTAGGCCCACCATTGTGGTACACAGTATCACGGATCAAATTTGGGACCTTGCTCTTGCAAGGCAGGTACTGGAACCACTGAGCTAAATTCCCACCCCTATTTTTAAAAGATACTAACAGACATAAACTTAAGCAGATACCAACCACTACACCTTTTCCCTGATTTCCTATTCTAATTTGAAGCTAAACTTTGTTCTTTTTTTCTAGTATATTTTCTAATTTGTACACAGGTCTCTCTCCAAACTTTGTTCTGCACTAGCTCCAATGAAGGAAAGCTATGGCGATGTATTTGTGATTTACTTATAAATGTCTAATTCATATGCCTTTTCATGTGACTTCTTCTTTCATTCTCCTCTTTTAATTTAGAGTACAGTAATTATTGAAATAGATTCGGATGGTCCTGGTACGTCATCCGGAAGAAGGGTAAGTAAATAAATGACCTCCAGAGAAGAAACACTTTCAGTCTTCCTACATCAGGTATCCCAAGGACCAGCCTACCTGTTTGAAATTGTACTTGTATTCTAGGCTGTGGCTGAGTACTGATGACTCAGATTTGTTGCAGGAAGTCCATAAGAATATGCAGCTGAGTCATAGGGGGAAAGATTCGAGCAAAATCTGGAGGAATCCATATTCAGGTTTCTTGTGTCTCCTTTTTGTTGTAAGGGGGGGTTCATACACCATCCGAAAGTGGAGTAACGTGTGTAACTGGAGAGTCAGTACCTAAGAATTTTGTTATTGGACTGGTTATGTAGGCACTCTCTGGCTAGCATATAGCCAGACTGCAGGTTCCTATTAAGAAACCAGGTATTCAGCCTGAATTGCATCACTTACACTATTTTGGCATAATAAATCACCTTTATCATTTAAGAAACAGTTATAATGCCAAGTTTCTAAATGCCAAGTATGAATCAATCTTTTAAGTGAAGCCATGCTGAAGATACCTAATCTTTGCTGCACATTGTGCTAAATTTTTGCTGCACATTTCCTCTCTATCATGATTAGACATACAGTTGTCCTGTAAAAGGGGAAAAATATCTTTCGAAGTGCTTACTGAAAGTGATCATAACAAACAGGCACGGAATGGTAAAGACTGGGGTTTAAAATGGCCACAAAAATGTTTATTAAAAATTGTTTGAGTTGTTGTTTAGTGAAAATTATGGCATTCATGTCAAGTGAACTTATTGCCAGCAGTTTAAGGCAATATATCTGTTAACTTTGTAGATGAAAAAGCATTTGGCTCTTTGTACATTATGAGTTCAGATTTTCTTAGAATCAAACTTAAGAATTCTTACCATCTTACCAATTCTTACCATGAATTTATATTCATTCATGTCCATTTTTTTTAATTTTTCCATGGAGGATGTTTAATTCTAACCAAAATTTTGGAATTATCTCTTCGCTATCTCAACACAAATATTTTTAATATGAGATATGCATGAAAAAGCCTATGAAGAGTTAAAGGAAGACCTTGTACTCATAATTGTGTTAAAATCTATAGGTCAAATGCCGGGGCAGAAGACATTATTTAAGGTATTCTCCTGATGCTTGGAAAAAACAGTGCAAAGAAGTATTAAAACTCATTTATGAACAGGAAGATTCAGAACCATTTCGACAACCAGCTGAACCCCTTTCTTACCCAGTAAGCATACACTTTGTTTATATAATTGCCACCATGATAACTTCCCACAAGTGTCAATGCTAACATCTAGTTAAGGGTAGTTTTTTTCTTTTCTTCTTTCCTTGAGTATCTTTGAATTATGAAAATTAATAGTATGATTAATAGAGGAATTTTTAAAATGCCGGTCGTGTGCATATATTTCTAAAATATATAATTTATAATATAAAATATTATAAATATAAATATATAATTTACACTAACTGGAATAAAAATTTCTCTGCTACTCCTTTTATTTTAGATACTTATTTGATATTATTTACTAATTTCTAATACTTTTATACAGTGAATATTGATATATCTCAGAACTAATGAATGTTATTCATTTTGTCACTTATAGTAACCAGTATACCAATACTACTTTTCAAAATAGATAAAAGCATGTGAGAACTTAAAGTACAGATTTCTTTTCTAGGAAATGGGAATACTATATATGTTAAATTACTTTTTAAATATCAACTCTGTTCTTTTTCAGAGCAAAGGAACAGCTATGTTTTAGAAATACATAAGACCATCTTTTCAACTTAGTGTACATCAGTATGTTTCTCTGTTTTCATAGATTTCAGTATGGAAATAATATTTAAATAAGAAATAATATTATATTTAATAGTTTATTTCATTTGTAGGAAATTTGGGTAGAATAAATTAGTTTAGTACTTTTCATAGTAGAAAAGAATTGTGCAAACTAAACTCACTCACCTAACTAAATACATAGCAAACTAGTTATGATTTCTATTTGTGAATATTTTGATCCTTAAATCAGAGCTGTATTGCAAGTCATGATTTTTTGTGGTAGTGGTCTGGAAATACATTCATACTCTTTTCCCAAATAGGCCCATCCAGAGCAAGGAGAATCTTCGGGACTTACTGTTCAAGAAGGACAACACAATCTTTTTGAGGTAGCCCACAGTTGTCTCTTAAAAGGCATATTTATTTTACCTTTAAAATACTCATGTTTGTATATAAATCTTTCATAATTTATTAAAACTCTTGTTTTCTTTGTTTTTAATCATTTTTCTATTTTTGGTCCTTTTTAAAAATTGAATTCTTTATTGGCACATTTTATATACAACTCACAATCACACTCAACATTGGAGAATTTGTACCAGTATATGACGTGAGTTAATTCTCATTTTTACCTGTATCCCTACACAACCTACAACCTCCTACCCCCTATATACATGTGGTTTCTTTTTCTTTTTAAATCATATTTATTCTTTCCCCTCATTACTTTCCACTACCACATTCTCTTTGAATAGTTCCTATTTCACAGAATCAATTTTACATTCTGTAACTCATTTACAGCTACAGGTTCTCATACCACAGAAGATAGTGTATTTACATATCTGTGACCTATTTATTTCACTTATTAGTGTGTCCTCAAGGTGTGTTCATTTGCACATAAATGCCTCAAACTTGTCATTCTTTATGGCAAAGTACTACTGCATTTTATTTTAAAAAATCATCTTTATCCAGTCTCCAGTTGATAGGCATTTGGGTTGACCTATCACAAACTGAGCTAGTATGAACACGGGTGCACATATGTCTTTACGATATGACTCTTTTAATTCTTTCAAGTATATTCCTAGCTGGGGAATAGCAGGGTCAAACGGGACCTCTAATCCTAGTTTTCTGTGGAATCTCCACACTGGTCTCCACAATGGTTGCACAAGTCTACAATCCCACCAACAGGGAAGAAGAGTTCCTTTCTCCCTGCAGCCTCTCCAGCTTCGCCAGCATTTATCGCTGTTTAATTTCGCAACAGCAGCCATTGTTTGTGGAGATAGATGAAATCTCAGTATTGTTTTCATCGCATCTCTCGAATGACCAGTGATGTTCAGCATTTCTTCATATGCTTTTTGGCTGCTTTTACTTCTTCCTCTGAACAGTGTCTGTTCATTTTAGATGCCCATTTTTGGATTGGGTCTTTAAATTTGGGGGGACTGACTTTTTTAAGTTCCTTATATATTCTAGATAGTGGCCCCCTTTGTCTGAGAAACAGCTAGTAAAGATTTTTTCCCATGTTGTTGGTTGTCTTTTAGCTGTGCCAGTGGTTTCTTTTGCTCTGAAGCTTTTTAATAGGGTAAGATCCCATTTGTTGATTCTATCTGCTAGTTCTCGTGCTATAGAGGTTTTTTCGTAAAGTCTTTCCCTAAGCCAGTGTCTCCAAGAGCTTTACCTAACCGGTTTTGCAGCAGGTTTAATGTTTCTATTTTAATGTTTAAGCCTCTAATCCATTGTGATTTTAGTTTAGTACACAATGAAATAGGTAAGTTTAGCTTTAGTTTTTGGCAGGTTAAAGCCCAGTTTTTCCAGCACCATTTGTTAAAGAGAATGTCTTTCCTCCATTGAAGATGTTTGGCTCCTTTGTCAAAGATAGGTGACTAGGGGCTGGAGGGTTAGCTCAGTGGTTCCGGCGCCTGCCTCGCAAGCGCAAGGTCCTGAGTTTGATCCCCAGTAACCACATACAATGCTGGGTGTGGAGACTCACGCCCACCAGTAATCAATACCTCATACCACAGTGCCGGGCCTGGTGGCTCAGGCCTGTAATCCCAGCACTCCTGAGGCAGAGACAGGCGGATTGCTGAGTTCGAGGTTTGCCTGGGCTCCATAGTGAGCTCAGAGCCAGCCTGAACTATAAAGTAAGATCCTGTCTCAAAAAAAAAAAAAAAAAAGATAGGTGACTAGTGTATCTAGAGTTGTTTGTGGATCTTCTAATCTATTCCACTAGTCTTCTGCTGTTACTTTGCCAATACCATGCAGTTTTTATCACAGTGGCTTTGGGTCTTGCTTTGTATAGTCCAGGGTGGTCCTGAGCTCACTATATAGTCCTAGGTAGCCTCAAAGTCAGCAATCCTCCTGCCTTTGCCTTCTGAGTGCTGGGATTACAGGCGTGAGCCACCACACCTGGCACTGTGGCATGTAGTACTGATTGCTGGTTGTCATGATTCACCATGCCCGGTATTATTGTATGTGGTTACTGGCGATCAAACCAGGGACCTTGCGCTTGTTAGGCAGGAGCTCAAAACACTGAGCTAAATCTCTGGCCCGGTCCTTATATTTTTTAAAAATCAACTTGTTCTTAGTTGCTCTTGTGACATCCATTTAGATATTTATATAAAATGAAGCTACTGTTGTGAAGCACAAAACATCCATTACACAAGGTCATGATGTCTCTATAGCAGCTGTTTATTTCAACTGGGACTTCATTCAGCAGGCAGGCTGAATCTTTTGATTTTTGGTAATATTATTACAAGTTCCAATATTTTTCCTCTATGAAAGAAAATATTAATGCTTCATAAGCTGTGCTGTGCTGAAATACCCTTGGATTTTTATGATTTTAAGAAAATACAAAGAATATTTAGGTCAACTTTGCTTTTTCATCCTTTGAAAATATTTTTCCTCTTTGTATTTTTTTGTCTGGTTGTTCTTCTTTCAGAGAAATGTTACATTACTTACTTCTTAATGATTCTAAGTAGGATAAGGAATCTAATGATGACTTTGGTTTTCATTCCAAAACTTACACATTGAGGTTATAGAATATATAAATATAAATTTCAGGTACTATTGAAAATATTAACCCTAAGAAAATCGTAACTACACTGGAAAAGAAGTAAGATAAAATTGAATCTTCAGTGCCAGGCATGGTGGCTCACGCCTGTCATCCCAGCACTTGGGAGGCAGAGACAGGAGGATTGCTGAGTTCGAGGCTTGCCTGGGCTACATAGTGAGCACAGAGCCAGCCTGAACTACAAAGCGAGACCCTGTCTCAAAAAAAAAAAAATTGAATCTTGCCTCTTCCTTAACAAAAATTGAGAAAAGCAGCTCAGTTTGTGATAGCCCAATCTTGTAAACAACCCAGATGCCCATCAACTGGAGACTGGACAAAGAAGATGTGGTATTTTTTATAAAATCAAGTATACCTCTGCCATAAAGAATGACAAGTTTGAGGCATTTATGTGCAAATGGACACATCTGGAGGACACACTAATAAGTAGATTATGAAATAAATAGATCCCAGATATGTAAATACCATATCTTTTCTCTGGTATGAGAACTTGTAGATGTAAATGAGTTCTAGAATGTATGATAGATTTTGTGAAATAGATATTCAAAGGGAATGTGGTAGGGGAAAGTAATGAGGGGAAAGAAAAATATAATTTGAAAAGAAAAAGAAAGCATATGTATATAGTAGGTAGAGGATTGTGGAGTAGGTAGGGACATGGGTAAAAGTGAGAATTAACACATGTCATATACTGGTACGATTTCCTCAGTGTTGAGTGTGATTGTGAGCTATATATAAAATGTACCAAGGAAGAATTCAATTAAAAAAACTGAGTGAAATTCTGAACCAGTGAGATAAAAGATTTCATATGAAGCAAAACTCACAGTAATTAAAATTCAAAGGGGAGAGAGACACAAACATGACCAATCTGGCTCTGAATCTCAACTCATGACACCTTAAGTAGAATGACCTCATACCTAGGAAGCTTAGAGATGGCGTAGCTAATTTTTGAAGTACAGTTACTTAATTCTGCCTGAATAGTCCAATCTTCTACGATTATTAACATAGTTTGTTAGGGGTGTTGGAAGAAACATCAAACTGTAAGTGAGATATGGAGTCCTGTAATATAGACTAGAATTGAACCCAGTGACTGTGGGTTTTCTATTTTGTCTCTTCAGCGTTATATATGGTTATTGACTACAGTGCAAATGCTAAGCCTCCCTCACAGGGGTCTTTCTGGGAAGCACCAAAATATGATTTGGGGCAGGAGGAGATAGATGGAAAATTGAAAAGTAATATATTTTTTCCGTATCAGTTGGCAATGTCAATCTTGATTCCATTGTATTATTTAGTATTATTTGCCGGTTAAGAATTTATATGAAATGCATTATTCTTTCTAGGATTGTCAAAGAGTTACAGAAACACGTATGGACTTCAGCAATGTAAAGGAAATTTTGGAAGCAGGCCGCTATAGTAGTCCTCTGGAATTTTGTAAGGATGTTCGTCAAATATTCAGCAACTCCAAAGCTTATACCTCTAATAAGAAATCAAGGGTATGCAAAACTATGTTAAATGGCTTAACTATCTAAGTATGAAATTATCAGACAATTTTCTTTGAACAGTTTTAAATTACTAAGCAAATATATACTACAGATCTTAAAAGAGTTGCTGATGTTTGATTGTCAGTGTCTTCTCTAGAATGTGGGGTATTAGACATGATAAAGATACATGTAACATAATCATTCTGAAGTAGATTTTTCTTGACTTGTTTTGTCCTTCTTTACTTTTTTGTAATACTTAGACCTGCTAGAGAAAAGACAGCCAAGGAAAGGGCAATTAATATGCCTACCCTTTAATATGGCTAAAAATGACTTGATAAATATAAAGGTAGTTGATAGTAGTATGTGAAATTTTGATTTGCTCTTTAAAGGTAGTTGATAGTAGTATGTGAAATTTTGATTTGCTCTTAATATATAAAATCAATTATAACAGATTAGAAATCATAATTGCTTATTCATCTTTATATTTAATGGTTTCTGTATGTTTTATCAAAATAATGTTGAACAAAAAACAATAATTTTTTTCTCATGTAATCACTTATGCCTAATTTTTAAATCAATTGCACAGTAGGCATGTATTTGCCTATTTCAACCCCATATAAAATTTCACTGACTTATGCAGGGGTAATTATTCCACATTTGCTTTTCTTCCTCAGTTGTGATTGTTAGAATGACTTATGTTTTCTCTAGAAACTTTAGGAAATAGATGTATAAAGAAGAAAATAAAAAGTCATCCGTAAAGCCCATTACTTTATTTATAGTTCATATGTAATGTTTATACTTTGAGAATTTTCTGTATTACCTATATACTTCCATATGCCCATATATTCTTTACAGTAGCAGGGTACAATACTGTAAGGCCTTTTTTGTCATTTACTATGACTCTTTGAAAGAATACCTTTGATGGCAGCCTATTATGTGGATATTTTGTTACCTAACCAATCACTTGATGCACAAGATTCATGATTTTTCCAATTTTTCACTTTATGTGAATAGTTTCTATGGCCCAGGCATGGTCTAATTTTGTATTTTATATAAAACAAAATGTTAACTTCAATTTTTTCAGCTGTACAGCATGACACTGCGATTGTCTGCCTTATTTGAAAATCGTATTGAAGATATCATTTCCGAGTATAAGTCAGCACTCCAGAATCAGAAGAGGAGAAGGCCACGATACAGAAAACGTCTGAGAAGCAGCAGCAGTTCATTATCCAGTAGCAGAGCTCCTAGGTATATTACACTGATTCAGTGCTTTCGTTTTCATAGTATTTTCTATGTGCTACTTCATTCACTGCAGTTCATAGGTAGTTTAAGAAAATTTCAAGGGATCTTTTCCCCCCAGGAACTACTGTCTGTCTAAAAATAGAGTTAGTAATCACAAGTACTATTTATTTGAATTTACTGCCATGAAACAAATGTATTAATTTGAGGTTTTATCTGTGTCCATTTATCACTTTGAAGCTTTTCACTTGAAGTATGACCTAAAAATTTCCATTTTGGTCAGTTTAAGTATTTTGCATCATACTGTCTGTCATAATGTGTTAGAGAAAAATATGCTCATCGTGATATATTTTGACTTATAGTCCAAAAGGGAAACAGAAACAAATGAAGCTGCAGCCTAAAAATGATGAGAATACCTCAGTGTCTTACGCTAGGACTAGTTCTCCCTTCTCATCTCCTGGTAATTATGTCTTTTCTTGTTGTTGTTCTTTGTCTCGGTTTAATATTGACAGAAAGGCTGTAGAAGAGGCAGTTTTGTTTTTGTAGTACAAAGAAAATAGATCGAAATTTAGAAACACTTGTATTTTATTCCCACTTCTGGTTGTTATTTGGGTGTGCCTGGGCAAGACAGTGGGCCATGTGATTTAGTTTCTTCATTAGACTAGATAAATTCTAGACTCCGTTTGAAAATCTTTTGCGTGAACTTTTTTAATGTCTCGAATAGCTCAGAGCCCTCATAATATGTGCACCAGTATAACACTTGTGGAGTCCTTCTTGGAGCATCTTGTTTAATGTAAAATAACTGGGATGCAGTTTCAAAAGCAGCTTGTTTAACTTTGCTAACAGCATAAAAGTATTTTAACATTACAACCTTCTAAAATGCAAGTTTCAGATTCTGCTGAAGGACTTTCCCAGTATCTCCTTGATGATGAAGTGGATGGGCCATTTTCTTCTTCAAGCTTCAGTGGGTATAGCCAGAGTGGAAATACCCATGACCCAGGGAAAGCCAAAGCATTTCGGAACAGAGTTTTACAAGTTAAGCAAGGTAGGGAGTTAATATTTATACTTCATCTTCTAGGGCTAGAACAGGAGTCATTAAAAGCTATTGTATTAAATTAGTAGAAACTACTATGTCCTTATAGTTAATGTGAATTTTAATATTGTCAAAGTTGAGTTAGATAAGAAGCTCTTAGATTTGTAGTAAGTATTTTGAAACATTTTGAGCCTTCAAATAAAATGTAAAATGTTACAAATAGGGAGAAAGAACTGTATGTGAAATCCTGTCCTCAAATCACACAAGATCAGGACTGTTAGACACATTCAGGATTTTTCATATGCTAACCCATATTAATGAGAAAGGAAAAGATTTCTAAAATTATCTTTAAATAAGTCTTAAATTTTTGTGAGGTATTCTGTTTTACAAAATGGGCCTGGGTTGAGAAATGATCCTTCATTTAGTTACTAATCACTTCTATTCCCTTTTCACTTTGTCTTTATTTTTCCGATTTTGTATCTTTATCTTTATTCTCTCTTTTGAGCCTGCTACACGTTGCATACTTATGCCACTGCCTTCTCCCATGTTGCCATTTCCTTTATGGACAGGCTTTTAGAAAGAGTAGCATATACTCAGTGCCTCTGTTCTCTTTCAGTCCACATATTTATCCTTTGTAGTCTAGCTCTTTTCCTGACCACTCACCAAAACTATTCTCTATAATATCTGCAGTCCTCCTTAGAGTCCTACCTGTACCCTCCTCTTAGTCCTTATCCCTTTGATCTCTTGCGTAGTGTTGTTTACCTCTTTGGACCCTACTTCCTGACCTTTATACTCTTCTGATATTCTTGGATCTCTTTTATATTTATTTTCTTTGGCCTAAATTGTTCTCTCCATGCAGTCCCCCCACCCTGTTTTTTTTTTTTTTTTTTTGAGACAGGGTCTCTCTTTGTAGTTCAGGCTGGCCCTCAGCTCACTATGGAGCCCAGGCAAGCCTGGAACTCAGCAATCCTGCCTCTGCCTCCCGAGTGCTGGGATGACAGGCATGAGCCACCACACCCGGCCCTGTGGTATGTGGTATTGATGGCTGGTGGGCGTGAGTCTCCACGCCCAGCATTGTATGTGGTTACTGGGGATCAAACTCAGGACCTTGTGCTTGTGAGGCAGGCGCTGGAACCGCTGAGCTAACCCTCCGGCCCATGTTTTGTTTTGTTTTGTTTTGTTTTGTTGCGGCACCAGGGATTGAACTCAGGCCCTGTGCTTCCACTGTAGGCGTGGTACCACTTGAGCTAAATCCCCAGCCCCAGTTTCCCCTTTTCAGTTGTTTTTATCTTTTTACAAAGTTTACTTTAACGACTGTATCAGCCAGGCGACTGTATCAGCCAGGCCGGTGCTAGTAACTCTAAAATGCATTTGCCCAGGCAAGATACCTTTATTTTGTCAGTCTC
This sequence comes from Thryonomys swinderianus, assembly GCA_004025085.1. NCBI lineage: Eukaryota > Metazoa > Chordata > Mammalia > Rodentia > Thryonomyidae > Thryonomys > Thryonomys swinderianus. Next base: position 14,034 of record PVIC010017281.1, on the reverse strand, counting down.
ATTTTCAGTTACTTCTTTAAAGAATTTTCCTAGTTCCTCAAAAAGTAAGCAAAATACAAGCAACCTGTATGTTTGCAGAAAAGTTTTTCCCATCCAAAATACTCCCAGCCACACTCTCCCTTTTTTATCGTTATAGCATGTGGCATTAGAGGAAATGGTATTTACTCATCTCATTGTCTATCTTTTTCCACTAAAATACAAATTACAAGAGCTAGGACTTCCATCTTACAGTGTTTGTTGCCATATTCCTAGCTCTTAGTTGTGCCTGGCCTGTGGTAGTTAATCTGTAAATATTTGATAAGTGAATGAAACTTTTAAGAATCGTGTTCCCATATAATTGTTCCTAAAGTTCATTGGTACTACACCTGCCTCACAAGCACAGGGTCCTGAATTCAACCCCCGATACAAAAGAAAAAGAATAAAATTTCTTCCTAGGTACCTCACCAGGCTTTCGTCTCCTTCTTACATACTTGTGTCTCCGAAAACCAGAATTTTGGTATCTTCCATTTTCAAACGAATTTGTGTTAAACTTGAACAACTTCTATGATTGTACATCAGTTTTAGCACACTAGATATTTCTTTTTTTGTTGTTGTTTTTTTTTTTTTTTTTGAGACAGGGTCTCGCTTTGTAGTTCAGGCTGGCACTGAGCTCACTGTGTAGCCCAGGCAAGCTTTGAACTCAGCAATCCTCCTGTCTCTGCCTCCCGAGTGCTGGGATTACAGGCGTGAGCCACCACGCCCGGCAAGATATTTCTAATAGTGTTTATTTTACTTTTGAGCTAAATGACCATCGTATCAAAGTCAGAGTTTAACTTAAAAATCATTCATTTCAATTTAGATCATTCGCTTGATGGACCTGTTACAAACGGTGATGGCAGAGAGCCCCGGACAGGCGTCAAGAGAAAACTGCTTAGCGCATCTGAAGAAGAGGAAAGCGTGGGAGGAGAAGAGAAGGAGAAAAAGGAAATGAAACAGAAATCACATTTATCTTCTTCGGACAGCGGAGAGTTAGGATCCAGTTTAAGTTCAGAAAGTGCTTGTGGCTCTGATTCTGACTCTGAATCCACTTCGAGAACAGATCAAGATTATGTAGATGGCGACCATGACTATAGCAAATTTATACAAACGAGACCGAAAAGGAAACTAAGAAGACAGTACACCAGCGGGCAAAGAAACTGGAAGATGAGAGGCACTGGAGGAAGAGGCAGATGGGGCAGATGGGGTAGATGGAGTAGAGGGGGGAGGGGAAGAGGAGGCAGGGGACGAGGGGCTCGAGGAAGAGGCGCAGGTGGCACTAGAGGACGAGGAAGAGGGAGAGGCGGGAGAGGTGCCTCCAGAGGAGCCGCCAGAGCCAAACGAGCGCGCGCGACAGATGACGAATTTGACACCATGTTTTCGGGACGTTTCAGTAGACTGCCTCGGATTAAAACAAGAAACCAAGGCAGGAGGACTGTTCTATATAATGATGATTCTGATAATGACAACTTTGTTTCTACTGAGGATCCCCTGAATCTTGGTACATCCAGATCAGGCAGAGTACGTAAAATGACAGAAAAAGCCAGGGTTAGCCATCTCATGGGATGGAATTATTAACAGTTAATGGATTTAGAATAATTTAAAACATTCAATGGCCTTCTACTGCAGGGAATTTACCAGGAAATCTACAAAGCAAGTTGTGTGGGGACTTACGCTTCCTTTCACGTTGGTGCTTTTTTCATTATGCCAGTATGTGTTTGTTTCAAGACTTTGATCTCCACACTTATTTGTTCAAATAAGCCTTACTCATTAGGCCTTAAATTAAAAGAAATTTTGCCCATGCACGTGCGTGTGTGCGCTCATGTATGCGCGCATATGCACACACAAAACACAGACGCACTACAGATTTACTACATTAAGGGAGCATTCTGCTTCTTAAAAGTAGCGTGGCATTTTTATCTCAATGGAATATCTTTCTTTTGCTTTTGTATCACAGAAGTATAGCACCTTCTTACAGAGTTTTATATACTTTGTTTTTGCCATTTTGATTCCTATACCCAGTAATAATAACTTTTGCACAATACACCAATCCTAAAGGCAGCTATTAAATGTTTACAGTTTCTATATTGTAAGAACGATCTGGATTATTTTACTCTTCCCAGGCCAAACTTTCATGAATTGTACTGAACTGAAGTATATATTTATACTACAGTTTTTTTGGGGGGGGGTGGGGGGATCTTGATATGCTTTTCATTGATTTGCTTAATTCACGTTAGAGGTGAGAAAGGGTTGGTGCCTTGTAAATATGTAGCAAATCTTTGTGGTGTGTCCTGAAGTGTGCATTAACTTTATTAAAAGGGAATACTTGAGATATCGATCTAGACAAGGTGCCAAATGCAAAAGTTTCTTGCATCCATTTTCTTTTTCTTGTTATGTTTTATTACATTAATACAATTTGTGAGCTTCAAGGATGACTTAAACATTTGAAAACTCCTCATCCACCAAGAGTAACTTCTTTGAATAGTAGCTCAGCTACCTCTATTAACTGCAACTACTGGAAACTTTAAGGAAAATAGATGCTGTTACTCATTACTAAGGAGAAATAGAACAAGCTTGAGTGGGAAAGGATATTCATAAATTATAAGCTGAGAGGTTGTTAATAATCATATTGGCTTTCAGATTAATAGTTTAACAAACTTTCCTAAGTATTTTATGTTCTGCCACAGGCTTTCATAAAAGACATTTGTATAAGTAGACTTGGGCTACTGCTTATATATCTCTGCCTCCACATAACTGTTTAAGAGCTGTGAGTTACATACAGGTTTTCATTTGAATCGTAATATGGACATACCATTTATTTTGAGTTGGAATGTTTTGGATAGGTAATATTTTGAGTTAACTTTAGTATATTTTGCTCTTGTCATTCCAAAGGGTTCTTATAGTCTTGCAGAAAAGAACCTCATTGCACTGCACACTGATACTTTGAATCATTATTTTATAGGTGAGAAAAAAATCTGTTAAACCCTTATGGTATTGTTTACAGCAGTAGAGTGCACATGGTTCCATAAGTGAGCTTGAGTTCCAAGATCAATCTTACTCCTCAGATTTGAGATTGCAGATTTGCTAATTTATGAAATAGGTAAATTTTTGAAGTAAGAGGGATAATATTGATCTTCTTTGAAACAGCATATTTGCTGCACTTAGATCAGATTTGTGTAATAATACAGACTTCTTAATGTATATCGAGTTATCCCAGGATATTTGTTAAGTGAACGTGTTTGTCTCATATGTTCAATCATTTTATGCATCTGGAAATCCTTAAGTGCAGAGGAAGGAGTACACACATAACTTTGCTTTTTTGATAGGGTTTGGGGTCGGGGTTATTCTTGGGCTAACATCTTCAAGCAGTTTTTACTTGCAGTAGAAATGATGTTCAGACTTTAAGAAAGCATTGTTGAGAATTGTTAACAGCACTAACTTCTGTTACTAAATAGTAGACCAAGATGATATTTTCTGTTGTACTTTTCTTTTTCATTAAACCAAAACTGCTTATAATTCAGCTGCCATTTTTAACCGTACTATAGATCCCAATTACTCCTATTTGAAACTATATTAGATCTTCACTAAAATATATCATTTCACTTATTCATTTTTGGGGCATTGAGACTAAATGTTACCCGTTTCCCTCAAATCAGTAACACTTTGGCCTACCCTAATCAAAGTGACATAGTTGCTTAAATTTTTAGATATATCTATACATGTATCATTTTAGTGTGACATTTTTTTATGACATTCTTCTATGAAGAGACGACCTCTTAAAATATAGAAGAATGGCCATTCATGTGGTTTTTGGCTACCTGGAGCTTTATTTATAATTTATTTTGAAAAATGAAAATGTCACATTTATTCCCCAAATGTCAATATTTTCTAGGTTTAGGTAATTAGAATAATAAGGCTGAAGACATTTTTAAGCATATTTTATATGTAGTGAAATACTGTGAAAATACTAGTGAACAGCTTTTTGCTGTGATGTTGATTTCAGTCATTAGAACTTAAACAGTCACCAGGGTATGATAGGTAAACATAGTTTTCATTTATTACACAACAGGTAATTTTCTGTTAGCATGCAAGTTATTTTGATAAGTGTGAATACAAAAGTTTGAGAAATAGCATTTTTACTTTTTTATCTGGACCCATCCCCAATTTTTACTTTGTTTTTTTTGTAACACCATTTCCTGTGAATCTTTCATAATTTATATGACATCGAATATTTTATTGTTTTAAATTCTAAAGACCCTTTAAAACCTAAATAAGATCTGGGTTCAGCGAGAGCAAAGCAAGTAGGAAATGAATTAAGAATTCTGCTAAGAAAAACCACTGTAATATTTAGATTCATGAGAGCATACACATGTATAAGTCTAATATGCTAGATATAGAGAGTAAGCTGTAGTATTTCTTATGAATGCTATTAATGTTTAAATTCCCATCTTTAAGATCTTAGCATGTGTATATATTTATAAAACCTGAATCGTATGTTTTCTATGGCTTGCTATGTGTCATCTAGCAATAGGATGCTCTCCAAACCATATACTAACCTACTAGCCTAATGACTAAATTTGTTTCTGTATGTGTGTGTGCACTTGTATGTATGTAGCATTTTTTTCTACTTGACATACCTTATTTCAGACATTAAAAAAGAGAGAATATTTTATATGGAGGATACTGTCTACCAGTTCTTTGTCTCTGTACAGTTCTTAGCCTATGCATTTACTGCTTGGTGTCATCCATTGGACTATCCCCTTTAGACAACCAACCCATGTTTTTGCCATGTGCCTGTATCCCTTTATTGTTGTAATTTAATTGGTCCTTATATTTGTTTACTTTTCTGTTTCCCTCCCTAGAGATCTTACGTATTCTAGAATGCATCCATACAGCACTTTGTTTCACCTAGAGGTGAAACCGAATAAGATTCATAAATCTCATTCTGCACAACTGTGCACTCGGATACCTAGGTCAGCCTTCCCATATTTTAAAATAAGTTTGAGTGATTTGTCTTCTATTCGTTTAGTTTGAACCCTATAGATTGTTATAGGACAATAACAGAATGAACGTGAAAAATGTGAATACCACTTATGGCTTTTTGATAAAAAATTTTTGGAGCATTTTTCCAGAATTTGTATGTTTGTGGTAATGACAAGTTGAATAGCTTATTAGTCACATATATGTTGGAATCATTTTATGCACATTTGCCAACTGGTACTTATCTTCAAAGTTGGAAAAGGATATTGACAGAACGTGTAATTTTCAGTATATTTTGATATCCAGCCTTTTGAACAATTACAGTAACATTTTAAGTTGGAAAATGAATCCTGCAAGAAGGAATGGGGCTTATGATAGCTAAAGTCTATTCTTTTTTTTTTTTTTTTTTTTGAGACAGGGTCTCACTTTGTCGTTCAGGCTGGCTCCGAGCTCACTATGTAGCCCAGGCAAGCCTCGAACTCAGCAATCCTCCTGCCTCTGCCTCCCGAGTGCTGGGATGACAGGCGTGAGCCACCACACCTGGCACTGTGTGGTGGTATTGATGGCTGGTGGGCGTGAGTCACCACGCCCAGCATTGTATGTGGTCATGGGGATCGAACTCAGGACCTTGCGCTTGCGAGGCAGGTGCCGGAACCGTTGAGCTAAATCTCCGGCCTTAAAGTCTATTCTTTTAAAAGCTAATACCATCCTCAACATTTTTGGATTACATGAGCTTTATGGATGTTGACTGAAAATTGACTGCCCCGAAGTCATTTTTAAGATTTGTTTTTAAAAACTCATGGGAACATACATAGGTGCTTTTCTTTTTTTGCTTTTTAACTCTTAGTTTCCTTGCTAGGTCTTGATTATCGAATTTACCAAGTTTTGACTAAAAACTAATATAAAGATAAAATTTTTATGGTGCTGTATTTTGCGAAATATGGATAGCACTCAACTCATTCATTTCTTGTGTAGTTTTATCATTAATTTTTTGCCCCTTTTTCATCTTGCCTCTCGTTTTCTTTTAATTTCTCTTTCTGCAACAAAAACCACCTAAATTAGCATACTTCAAGACTGGAAATTTCTGATTCATTGATGGAAGAACACAGTAGAAAGGCCCTACAGTTTAGAGTTCAGATGTGTTTATTTATATGTATGCCCATTTGTTATTATACCTATCTTAATTCTAGAATATGAGACTTTGACCTATGAAAGCATGATAAGTATTTTGTAAAAAAAACTGTTGATACACATGAAATTGCCATTGTTAATTGACTTTTAAAACCACATACAAAAATATTTAGAGACCCAGTTGGAAAATGTGTTTTTACATGTCACCAAACACACTGTAGGCAGTACTACAAATGTTAATTCTTTAAACAATACTGTGGTGATGGCAATCAGTAATTTATTTCTTTGTCCTGTAACTTATCATCCTTGTCTTTTGTAATTCTTACACAGTATTAACAAAAGTGTACCTTATGTTTGCTCCTAACATCCATAAATTTAAAGATAGAAAAACCATTCAGTTAATAGTTGATGTGATGTTGTATATGGGCAAAATGCTCATTCATTCAGTTATTTAAAAAAGGTAAACTGAACTGGCTTAGTTTATAAAAGATGTTTTGTTTGGCAGTTATCAGTCATTATAAGTAATTACTTTCAAAGACAAAAAAAACTGGACTAATTTGTTGCCATTCTTTATGGGATGTTTACAATAAAATTCCAAGTTGTTTGGAATCAATTGCACTCTTGCTGCTTTATGCCTTAACTCATGTACCAGAGATAAATTAAGAAGAAGAAATACAGAGTTAGTTTTCTATTATGGAGCTTTAAAGATTACAACATGCAAACTCTTGGGTCGTTCCTTTCGTGTTTCATTGTCATAGACTATTTTACTCTGAAAAATAAGGGTGCTTACTATTGAATATTTTTGATCTAGTCATTAAAATATTTGTTGGGTCACTTTCAGGAAATAAATACGAACACTTTAAATGTTAGCTGCTTGGTGCCTTACATCCACCCTGCGAAGCATTAATAAACTTTTGTAAATCTTTTTCAAAATGAATAGATTTTAATATATTTTTTGTTTATAAGTTTTAACAACTGAGCTATGACTCCCTGGCATTTTTTATTTATGTTCAACTTGCCTGCAAAAAGCTTAACTGTATTATAAACTGTACTTTAGTTCATTATAACTGCAGGGGGAGTTCAAAGCCAGGGCCTGAATGTCTTCAAGGGAACATTCATCCTGGGTCTGAACCTAGACAGTTTTTCTCTCATTCATAGGAATTTCACCAGGTTCATCATAAATAAGCTGATTAAAGACTAATCGCACATATTTTGTATACTGCCTCTTTTGTGTGTGTAGAATAAAAAATAAGTACTTAGAAAAGTAGCACCTCAGCTTCTGTATCAGAGCCAATACTATGAAAGCCAGATTTTCACAGTATTCAGAGATTGAATATTGTGGAGATAAAACATTGGTAATTTTGTTTAGTTGCTGGATTGGTTAAAGAAGCGTTGCATTAAAACTTGTTAGGAAGCTTTGGTATTCTCTTAGCGCACTCCCTATACTTTTTTAAATTAGAAAAATTAGAAGCATTTTTCTGATGAAACTTTATGGAAATGTTCATAAGTTTTTTCCTGGTTGAGGTCAAGAAAGAAGTGTGCTCTACCTCTTTTCTGAATTTCACGGCACTGCCTGTTTAAAGCTTATTTCCAGGAAAGGACAAATAAATTGAAACCAACATATTAAGCCTTGTTTCCCTCTGTTGCGGGTTGGCAATTGCCTCAGTAAAGTTTCTGTCACCTGCAGATTATAAATCTAAGATAATTTTAAAGTTATAAAATATTTTGATACCAAAGACTGAAAATTTTCTGATGCTAGTTCTTTTCATTAATTTGTATATTTTGAATTGCTGACTTCCCTGCTCAGCATCCGTATGGAACTTTTCAAGTTTGATTTTTCATAGATTTATTTATTAAGAAATAAAATATTTGACATTGCTTAATTTACATTCGTAATGTTAGTTGGTTTGGTTTATTCATTCCTAGGGATTTTCCTTTGACTTGTAATTCTAATTAGAGTTTCTATAGTAACATGTTAATTTATATTAGCAATTTTGTGTAGCATGTCAAGTAATTTAAAGCGGCAAAACTGCTTTAAGGTGTTTCCCCTTTTGCCATTTTACAAAAGGTTACAATACAGTAAAATGAGATTTACTTAGCAAACGGTAATAGATCATTTTAAGTGGGGTATTTTTTTACGTGTTAATAGTGTTCATCTAAAATATTAATAGTGTTGGTAGTTTTTAATTGCTTCCATGTGATAAATTTATCTTAAATGGCTTTAATAGCTTCCATGATTAGAAAAAAAAGTAACTGTTAAGGCAAAACAATAGTTGAAGTTTGTGGTAGATTTTCTTTCCTTTTTTAAAGTTTTTGAGATAGGGTCTCACTTTGTAGTTCAGGCTGGTCCTGAATTCACTCTGTAGTTCAGACAAGCCTCGAACTCAGCAATCCTCCTGCCTCTGCCTCCCAAGTGCTGGGATGACAGGCATGAGCCACCATGCCTGGTTTACTTTTTCTTTTCAACTCAAACATTTAAGACTGATTAATATGATGCATTTTCAGTGCTAGAAGTACTATACTAGTCTTACCACTTTTTAAATTTTTATTAGTCTATATTTGGAGTACATAATGATTATTTTCATCATGGGTAGTTTATATATGATCATAACATCTTAATTATTTTTCACTTTGCTTATAATTCTTCAGGCAGGAATTGTCAGATCTGAAGTAATGAGTCACATTCTTCTAGAACGGTAATCTCATTGAAGATTCATACTGAGTACACCCTTGCCGGTCTAAAACCAGTTTTAGATTTGTTTTTTTGAGTTGAAATGAGGTTTTGTGTGTTGTTTTTTTTTTTTTTAAGTTTTTTTGAGACAGGGTCTCGCTTTGTAGTTCAGGCTGGCCCTGAGCTCACTATGGTGCCCAGGCAAGCCTCGAACTCGGCAATCCTCCTGCTCCTGCCTCCCGAGTGCTGGGATGACAGGCGTGAGCTACCATGCCCATTTATTGGAGTATGAGGTACTGATTGCTGTGCGTGTGAGTCACCACGCCCAGTATTGTTTATGTGGTTACTGGGGATCACTCAGGGACTTTGGGCTTGCTAGGCAGGTGCTGAAACAGATTTAGCAGGAGCTAAATCTCCGGCCCTGAAATGAGTTTTAAAACCATATGTTCTTTATATTAGTCATGGGAAATGACTAATCAAAGGTTATACTATTCTTTCCCAGATTTGTTCACCTGTTTATATTTCATCCAACATTTATTGAGTACCTTATACATGTCAAGCAGTATAATTTAAATTTTTTTACAAGTCTTTATCAAGTTAACTATTATAAATACAGAGTAATTGGCAAACAGGCCAAGAAACAAAAAAAATGGCACTAAGTCAAGGTGCACTTGAGATACACTGTCCATCAATCACTATTATTAAGAGACAGTTTACAAAGTCCTTCTTTGAGTCTCAAACACTAGGATGATAGCATCAGCTCTATTTCTCAAGTGAGAACCAGGTTCACTAAAATAATTTGCTGACGGCTGTGTGGCTAATAAATAGGAAACCTTTGATTTATCCAGGATATCTATCTCTAGGTTTCTAGTTGTAGCTTTTGTGTCTAATTAATGATTAATGTTTGGTTCCATTTTCCTCTTTCCCAGTTTCTGTGAAGTAGAGATTCCTAAGTCATGCATGTGCACCCTTAAGATCACAATTCCTTTGCTTCTGGCTCAGATTATGTAATAAAGACCTAAAGATAGGAGTCTTCAGTCTTAGTATTTTTGGGAGATAATATTAGAGGCCAAATGTTTTGAAACTGTTGGCTTTTGAAGTGGAAGTACAAAGGAAGTTCTCAAAATGTGTATCTTTGTTTTGTTTTGTTTTGAGACAGGGTCTCACTTTGTCATTCAAGCTGGCCCTGAGCTCACTATGTAGCCCAGGCAAGCCTGGAACTCAGCAATCCTCCTGCCTCTGCCTCCTGAGTCCTGGGATTGGAGGCGTGAGCCACCACGCCCAGCACTGTGTATGTGGTCCTGATTGCTGGTGGTTGTGCGTCACCACACCCGGTATTATATGTGGTTACTGGGGATAGAACCAGGGACCTTGCGCTTCTGAGGCAGGTTCTGGAACCACTGAGCTAAATCTCCAGCCCTAAAATGTGTATCTTTTTTTTTTTTTTTTTTTTGAGACAGGGTCTCGCTTTGTAGTTCAGGCTGGCTCTGAGCTTACTATGTAGCCCAGGCAAGCTTTGAACTCAGCAATCCTCCTGTCTCTGCCTCCCGAGTGTTGGGATTACAGGCGTGAGCCACCACGCCCGGCACTGTGGTATGTGGTATTGATGGTTGGTGGGCGTGAGTCACCACGCCCAGCATTGTATGTGGTTACCGGGGATCGAACTCAGGACCTTGTGCTTGCGAGGCAGGCACCGGAACCACTGAGCTAACCCTCCGGCCCTAAAATGTATATCTTAATACAAATGTGCATAAGGACAAAGACCCAGGTAAATGCAGAGGATTTACTCTTCCTATGAGGATTAATTCCACTGACAGCTACACAAGTGTGCTTTCCAGGTTGTTATACAAAATGTGTCAGTTATCACTAATTTTCATCCTCTTGTGCTCCCTTGCTAGTGAAAACCTAAGACTTTCTTTCCATCCAGGTTCCAATGAGTTTCAAATACAGTGTTCAGGGAATGCGGCAAGATTCCTGACTAATTTAGTGTAATTTGTTTTCAGGTAAGAAATGTCTATATATATCATGTTTATGAATTATATGTTTTGAACTACCTCTCAATTTTAATGTCAGTATTCACTTTAACAAAAAGATTCTATAGCGATTCTATCAGTGTACGCTATTATTGAGAAATTTTCAAATAATGACTAAGGTTTCATCTATTTGCTGCCATTTTTCTAAAAGAATTGAAACTTTGCAATGGATTATGAAAAGCCATTAGGTCTGCTTATGTTGCGTTTAGTTCATGAAAATGCCATTTACAATGATCTCATATTTCATAGTGCCATCTTTTGTCTCTTAAAGGCACTACTCATTCCAGTACTCATACAAGTAAAGAAGTGTTGGGTTTTTGGCAGATTATTTAGTTCTCCTGTCAACAGAGGTGACTTTAGAAACAATTGAAATGGAATAGAAAATAGAGTATATATTTTTTCTAGGCTTGCTGCCTACTTTCTAATACTGAATTCTGTTTTAGGTTCCAAAGTAGAGCATGGCAAGTGTGGACATCAGATTATGCCTAATCTGTGCTTGTATTAGGACAACATAACCTGCAAATCTGTTAGAACTTTGTGGTCTCATTAGGTATCATTCTGTGGCCTGTCTTGTATACTCAAAAATGTCTAGCAGAAGTAGCCTGAGCTGGAGTCAAGGACTTTGGGGAGGGGTTAGGAGAGGAAGGGAAGCTAAGAAAAACTGTTGGGATCTTTCTAAGGTCCATATGAACTACAGAACAGAGAGAAATGGGGTTTTGAGGATTAAAGAGAAGCAGAAATCTTGAGTACTCAGCTTTTCTTTTCATTTGTTTGGAGACAGGGTCTCCCTTTGTAGTTCAGGCTGGCCCTGAGCTCACTATGTAGCCCAGGCAAGCCTTGAACTCAGCAATCCTCCTGCCTCTGCCTTCCGAGTGCTGGGATGACAGGCCTGAGCCACCATACCTGGCATTATGGTATGTGGTACTGATTGCTGGTGGGCATGAGTCACTACACCCAGTATTGTTGTATGTGGTTATCCGGGATGATCTGAGAACCTTGCACTTGCTAGGCAGGCACCAGAACCACTGAGCTAAATCTGCAGCCCAAGTACTCAGTGTTTTTGTATAAATGCTGTGAAGCACAGCAGTCTAAGATCCAGAACACTGGATACAAGTTTGGGGAAATCCTAGAATTGTTTTGTTTGGTTTAATTACAGGAGTTGTGAGTGGGGGGGGGATTTACAGAGATGATCAGTGGTGGTGGTGACATATTTTTTGATGGTGACCTCTTAATGTCAGAATTATTATATTGGTAATAAAACTAATGTTTCCTGAGCCCTCAAACCCGCTAGACAGATACCGTTAACTCTATTTTACAGATGAGCAGTCTATGGTATAGGAAGGCAAAAACTTTAGCCAGTGGTCATACTGCTAATAAATGGCAGGTTTTACACTCAAATCTCTTCCCAACACTTCAGTGTTTAACAATTATACCTACCATTTCCTTTTTATTAGTTTTAGTTCTAGATCTGTAATGTTTGCTGAATGGCTTTGGGAAAATCTGTTTTTGTTTTGTTTTTAGTTTTATTTATTTATTTTTTGAGACAGGGCCTCGCTTTGTAGTTCAGGCTGGCCCTGAGCTCACTGTGTAGCCTAGGTAAGCATCAAACTCAGCAATTCTCCTGCCTCTGCCTCCTGAGTGCTGGGATTACAGGCCCAGCATTGTGGCATTTGGTACTAGGGATCAAACTTGAGACCTTGCTCTTGCCAGGCAAGTGCCAGAACCACTGAGCTAAATCCCCAGCCCACAAATCAGTTGTTATCCTTGATTTCAGTTCTCTTTACCTGTGCCACACTAAAGTTGAACATGAGATGCGTTCTAAGGGCCTTTTAGTTCTTGCAAATTTCTTGTTTATGCTTTCCCTATGTTACTTCCTAATCTCCAAAACATTTATGGGAGGATCAACTTTTTGACCCTGTGCCCTACTAGTTAATGTTACTTAGTTAAAGGCAAATAACTATATGAACTGTTGTAGGAGGCTTCGGGTCTTATAAGGAAAGGGTTACTAAATTCACTTTAGAAAGCGTAAAATATAATTGAGAAGTAAGCTAATGGCATGATAGAAGTTCCAGTGACTTGTTTCTTGAGTAAAATGACAGAAGATGGCTTTTGAAGTCATTTAAAGCCTCTAGAAGTGGTCCTAAGAGCAAGCATGAAGTACAAGAAACATGAAATCAATAAAAGTATGAAAATGCATGAGGGTGATAGCACAGGCCTGTAATCCCAGGAGTCTGGGCGGCAAAGGCAGCAGGCTTGAAAGTTTGACCCCACCTGTTTTTAAATGGAAAAGGCTGGGAATGCAGCTCAGCGTGAAGGCCCTGGGTTCCATCCCTGGCATCACCAAAACAGAGGGGGGCGGGGGGGGGAGATGTACTTCGCTTCCCACTTTTGGCTGTTGCAGAAAAGAAAACCAAGCGTTACTCTCAGTTCACCACCTTTTTCTTCCTGATACAAAAACATCAATATTCCTTATGCCTCTCATCCCTTTGGCCTATATCACTGGAGCTAAGTAGCAGTGATTGAAGCTGACAGATGATGGATCTATCTTCCCGGCCCCGGCCATGGAATGAGACTCCTGGTTTAATACCGCAGGCTCAGATGTGAGATACCCTGACTACCCCTGCCCCAGCTCAGGAAGTGGTTCCGGGCTGGGAGACCTCAAGCCACTGCCCTGCTCTCACTAAAAGTTCTTCTAGACTTAGGGATGTTGCTGAAAGAACATTTTTTGCCATTGTCCTCATTACTAACTCCAGAAGCCTGGCTCAGTGATTTTGACCAGTAGAAGTGTGGCATGATAGTTTTCTTAAAAAAAAAATTGATTTTATTGCTACACTTTATATACACATCATGATCACAATTGACATTGAAAATTTGTACCAGTATATGACACGTCTTAATTCTCATTTTTTCCCATTCCTCTGCCTACCCTACAACCCCCACCCCATACACACACACACACACACACACACACACACACACACACACACACATATATATGGGCTCTGTTTCCTTTTTTAAAAATTGAATTCTTTATTGGTACATTTTATATACAGCTCACAATCACATTCAACATTGGGGAATTTGTACAAGTACATGACGAGGTAATTCTCATTTTTACCCATATCCCTACCCACCCCACATCCCTCCACCCCCTATATATATGTGCTTTCTTTTTCTTTTCAAATCATATTTATTCTTTCCCCT
>PVIC010017280.1:16401-33023 GCA_004025085.1 Thryonomys swinderianus | reverse complement strand
CTCAGTGGTTCCGGCGCCTGCCTCGCAAGCGTAAGGACCTGAGTTCGATCCCCGGTTACCACGTATAATGCTGGGCGTGGTGGCTCACGCCTGTAATCCCAGCACTTGGGAGGCAGAGACAGGAGGATTGCTGAGTTCGCGGCGGCTTGCCTGGGCACCATAGTGAGCTCAGGGCCAGCCTGAACTACAAAGCAAGACCCTGTCTCCAAAAAGCAAAAAAAAAAAAAAAAAAAAAAGAAATATAAATATCCGAATCTTTACAATATTACAAGTAGAGCTGGGGATGTGGGTCAACAGCAATGAGTCTGCCTAGCAAACACAAGGCCCTGAGTTCAATTCCCAGTACTGAAAAAAATTATGCATTTACCCTTATTTGTTTTCATGTTGGTTTGAAATCTTTTTCATTTAATATATTTTATGTATATTATCTTGTTCTTAATTATGTCTGCTCTGAAAAGAACAGTTACAGTTGTGTCTAGAGCATAGTGAGTACTCAAATCTTAGTAACTGTTTCCATCAGTCCCTTGTTCCTGCAATATATGCTCACTGTCCCACTATGGACACATGTCTTCCTACCAGGAGTTTTTATTTCTTTGTTTTGGTTTGTTTTGGCTATTTTATGGCTGTGCAGAGCTTTTGCTTGTGCTACTAGCACATTTGGGTCATATCCAAGAAATCTTTGCTCAGACCAATACAACTGACCCATTCTATTTTCTTCTAGCACTTTTACAGTTTGAGGTTTTGCATTTAAGTCTTTATTACATTTTTAGTTGATTTTTTTGTACCAGGGATTGAACTTGAGACCTTGTGCTTGCAAGGTAGGCACAAGAATCACTGAGCTAAAGGCCCAGCCTTAGTTAATGTTTTATATGAGATGATTCCAATTTCATTTTCCTGCATGGATATATCCAATTTTTTCAACACTACTTGTTGAAGAGTGTGTTCCTTCCACATTTTATTCTTAACTCTACTATTGAAAATCAACTGGCTATAAATGCATAATTTATTTCTGGGCTATCTATTCAGTTCCACTGGTCACTGAGTCTATTTTTAATATCATTAATAATACTATTTTGATTCCTATACTTTTGTAATAGATTTTGAAATCTGGGGAAGACTGCTTTGAAAATCTGGTGTCTTTTGTGACTCTATACGAATTTTAGGATTGTATTTTCTGTTTCTTCAAAAAATAACATTGGCTGGGCATGGTGACTCATGCCTATAATCCCAGCACTCGGGAGCCAGAGACAGGAGGATTGCTGTTTGAGTCTCTCCTGGATGGACTACATAGTGAGCTCAGGGCCAGCCTGAACTACAAAGTGAGACCCTGTCTCAATCAATCAATCAATCAATCAATCAATAAATGAAAACACTGAAGGTGGGCCAGAGATTTAGTTCAGTGGTTCAGCACCTGCCTTGCAAGCGCAAGGTTCTGAGTTCGATCCAGGTAACCATATACAATGCTGGGCATGGAGACTCACACCCACCAGCCATCAATACCACATACCACAGTGCCGGGCGTGGTGGCTCATGCCTGTAATCCTAGCACTGGGGAGGCAGAGACAGGAGGATTGTTGAGTTCAAAGCTTGCCTGGGCTACATAGTGAGCTCAAGGCCAGCCTGAACTACAAAGCAAGACCCTGTCTCAAAAAAAAATACAACATTGAAGGGGCCAGAGTTTTAGCTCAGTGGTTCTGGTACCTGCCTAGCAAGCGCAAGGTCCCTAGTTCAATCCCCAGTACCCACATACAACAATACCGGACATGGTGGCTCATGCCCACCAGCAATCAGTACCACGTACCACAAATGCCAGGCTTCCTGGCTCAAGCCTGTAATCCCAGCACTTGGGAGATAGAGGCAAGAGGATTGCTGAGTTTGAGGCTTGCCTGGGCTACACAGTGAGCTCAGGGCCAGCCTGAACTACAAAGCAGTTTTTTTTTTTTTCAAAAAAAAAAATTGTACATGTTAATTAACATCTCAAGGAAAGGAAAATAGTATTAGACCTTAGAAAATAGCCTATATAACTTCTTAAACTATACACAATACAAATATCAGTCTAAAATGTAAAAATCAATTTTAATGAACAAGTATTCACACACCAAACAGAACATAACTGTTTATAATACAAAGAAGTGAAATGAGAAATACTACATAAGAGAAAATTTTTAAATCATAACTATTTTATAATAAAAATTCTAAAGTTTAAGTTTAATAGGAAAAAGGGTTCACCTTGAAAATAAACTCACAAAGAAACAAAAGGCTATTTCTCTGAATATAAGAAACTTACTAAACTTCAGAAGCAATATAAAAATAGAAATCCAGGGCCAGAGATTAGCTCAGTGGTTCCGGCACCTGCCTCGCAAGCGCAAGGTCCTGAGTTCGATCCCGGTAACCACATACAATGCTGGGCGTGGTGATTCACGCCCACCAGCAATCAATACCACATACCACAGTGCTGGGCATGGTGGCTCACCCCTGTAATCCCAGCACTCAGGAGGCAGAGACAGGAGGATTGCTGAGTTCGCGGTGGCTTGCCTGGGCTACATAGTGAGCTCAGGGCCAGCCTGAACTACAAAGTGAGACCCTGTCTCAAAAAAAACAAAACAAAACAAAAGAAGAAATCCATAAAGTGTTGGTGAATAATAACTCTAAAGAAAAAGCATTAGATGGTTTGATATAATTTATTAATAAAGCCCTCCATACAAATAGTCATTATCACTTTTTCTTGACTTTTACTATAACTAGAGGAAACTTGTCATTTAATATGATAATAAATCTGAAATGAATACTACCTCATTCTTCTTCAAGTAGAAATCCATTATTAAAAATCAGAAGTAAAGGCTTGTAATTTCAGCTTTACTTTGGAATGCTAGAATTATTAAATTGAAGGGTAAATTGTATTGTATTGAGAAGAAAAATTTAAAGTTAGCAGCACTTTCTTCTTGGTTAGAGTTTAAGCAGAACATAAATACACTTTGTATTAAAAGATCAATTTGTCTGAGTCTGTGCACTGACTCCTATATACAATATAACATAGTATGTATGGATATCCTGATGTAAACAAAATCCACAGGATGGGAAGAAAAATTGTGTGGTGGAGTAAGTATTAAATTAGAAGTTCAATAACCTAGAATGAAACCCTGCTCTCAAATATTTATTCTACACAATCAATGTAATTAATCATCCTTGGGCAACAGAGGAAAACTGTCACCAGAGTTACTGTATAAGATAATCATATTAAGTATTTTTAAAGTTGAGTTTTAATGTCTAATACAAGTGATTGGTCATTCAGAATTCTGAGAATTTGATAAAAGATGTGTCATCATAGTCAATCCAACAGGCACAATACTGTGTTGCCTGACATTTCAAATGTTATTGTCCCAGAATCACATATAGTTCAGAATGAGGTACACTAAACTCAGCTGAAATTCTGAAATTTCCCATAGCCAAATTCTATAATAGATTGTGTACCTGGCTTTAGGGAAAAAAAAAAGTTTTTGGATATGCCATCTGCCAAAATCTGCCACAAAAATAAAAAAGTTCAAAATCCTGCCGGGCATGGTGGCTCACGCCAGTAATCCCAGCACTCGGAAGGCAGAGACCGGAGGATTGCTCAGTTTGAGGCTTGCCTGGGCTACATAGTGAGCTCAGAGTCAGCTTGAACTACAAAGTGAGACCCTGTCTCAAAAAAAAAAAAGAAAAAAAAGAAATCAAAATCCTATCCTAAGACTTTCAAAACTGCATTTTGAAAAGCTTAATTTATCAAAATATGTATATTATATATACAGTAAATTATATATATGTATAGTAAATTTCTTTGACGTATTCATTTTTTAACTTTGCCACCTTGGTTTGCAGTAAAGGAAGCTTTTGGAGCAGTTCTGGCACATTATAAAAAATATAAATGCCAAAAATGTTTTCAAAACCATTTAATATCCAAGTCACATGGAGCCAGACCTTTCAAAGCCCTGTGAAAGTCAACCACAAAAGTTAGTATCTGGATACCAAATAAAAATTGAAGAGGAAGAAACCTGAAACTAAAACAAATTAAAATAAAACAATAAAAATAAAAACAGAAAAACCAATTAATAGAACCAAAAAGGTGAACAAAAGCAGAAAAAGCTCTCTCAATAATCTATTTGGTTCATTTAAACTGACAACTCAAAATTACTCTTAAAAATTGATCAATGACAAACTTTTCTCAATTGAAAATAATTTTTAAAACTTGTATGTATTTATGTATGCATTTTGGTGAGGCAGTGAAGGAAATTTATTCTTGGTCAAAGACTGGAAGCCAAGACACATAGCTCTGAAATCAGTCTCTCATGAGAAAGACTTCTACAAGCAATTAAATGAATTTAAAGTGCAATTAAATATGGAATTCAAAGGTATGACAGATTAAAATAGGTTAGGAAGTTGTGTCTTTATGAAAAGTCATCTGGCTTTCCATAAGGCAGACAATGATAAAGGTAACTGAATTGTCCATCGTGGCTTTTAGGAAAGCTTTATTTTAAACTGTTAGTATTATACTTTAAGGTTCTAAATGCCAAGTTATTTTTACTCATATGGAGCAATCTAAAAGCATGAAAGTGTCTGAAAAATTTCAAAAATTATAGGTTGGAAGTGTTTTTCCTAAAAAAGGGGGAAAAAGTGAACTACTAAAAAGTTCCCCAAGTGAAATTTATTTGAAAGTTAATGTCACTTCAACATAATTTATCTGCATGGCTGAGTAGGCTGCTCTTGGTGTTATTTAATATTCTTTGAAGCACTGTTTTATATACTATTGGCCTGTGCTAAGAAAGATAATTAATAGTAAGCCATAGTGAAGCATTCTGTTCCAGTTGTACAGATCAGTAACTTACAAAGTGTCAGACAGGAAGAGAAAAGGGCCATGAAGAAGTGCAGTGCTTAATAAGAATAAGGTTTTTCAAAATGTTATTGGTAAGCCTGCAGACTGAAGGGTCCCTGGAGAGAATTGTATTTAGTTCTTAAATTACTTTCAAACTCTTAAGTTTAAGAAGAAATAGAATCAAGCCCCAAACTTTCAAACCTTTCATAAAATATCTTCATATAGCATCCCTCAAGAATTCCCCTACTCCATAAATTGTATTTTCAAAAAGTCAAGTAAATGACAAGCACATTCTTTCAAATAGCTTCAAAGAAAGCAAGTGTGCACAAGTGTTTACTGGTATGCAATTCAGTGTTAATTTCCCATACCAGATACCACCACAAAGGTCTCTAGAAAAGAAACCCAAGAGGTTATTGTATGCTTCAGTATCAACCTATTATTGTCAGATCTCTTCTGTAATAACTCTCTCCAAATCGAAATAAAAATACAAAGCCAAAAAAAGAAACTATTTGATACGATCTGTTTCTTCAACAGTTTTGCCAGTAAACAAACATAATTGAAATTACTTTTAACAGAAAAGATTGGATAGTAGTATGAAATCCCCAGCTTTTCAAGTACTACTGTTTTAAAGAAGTTTATCAAGAATTTTATTGGCTAAGAAGAAAAAAGAATGAAAGTCAATGTTTTAATAATAATTTAAATAACAGTAACTAGATAGAATGATTCTTCAAAAGCTATGAACTACTTCCTGGTCATTGTCCTGAAAAGTTAATTTATGACTGTTTTTATAAATAAGTGCTTCTGAGTAAAAAGAAAGGAGACTAAGAAATGAAGGAAGGAGGAAAGGAGTGGAGTCGAAGGGTTCGAAAAAAGAATTAAGATGTGTTCTATATATGTATCAACTCTCCACGAGGAGTGTAATCACTATGTACTACAAACACATACAAGTGAAAATAAAAATCTAATGAAAAGGGAACACATGCTATCATTTTTAAGTGAAAGATACTGATATGTATCCAAACATTGCCCTAGAAATTTTCAATAGACTTAAGTCGCATACAATCTTCAAAATGCCCAATCTTTCCTCTTACCTCCACTGACAATCCCAACATTTATTTTATTCCACTCAATATTGTATCAAAAATACTGTAAATACACTTGTTCAGAGGAGTTTCCCAAATACAAAAAAAGTCATTTTTTTCAAATACAAGTTATACAATATTTATTTTTGAATGCCAGTGAATCAATGACTTCATTTCCATAACGGTCAGTCAAAAAAGGAATGTGAAATTTACAGCTGGACTGAAGAGTGCACCAGCTTGGCGTAGTAACAGGAGCGCAACTTTCTCAGTCAGGAACATCGGGTTCACAGGGCGATGAATGACCACGTGACCAGGCGCAACCAGTTAACCAGTGCCTTGATTTGCTTATCTTTAAAATGAGGAAATACTTCTACCACTTTCATAGGATTCTTTTGAATTATTCCAGTCATGAAAGAAAAGCCCTTAGCATAGTGCCTAATATCAACACATTTCCATAGATTTAATAACAGGTAATTATTTATTGCAAAATTTCTCACTAATTCAGAAACATTGACTACTGTGCTCTTCCTGCTTAGAGCATTTAAAACCGATGTGTTTCCAGTCCCCACCTTTCCCCAAATGCCCCATGACCCAGTGATCTTTCAAAAGTTCCACCTCTGAATTGTAAACAATTAAAACATGTTTGTAGAGTGATTAAAAAACGTTTTCTATTGTTGTTTGAGTTTTTAATTTATTTGATTAGTAAGGAAGCTGAGTTTTATATGTGTATGTTTTAGGTTCTATACATTTCTTTTCATGTATGTGATCTGTTTTATATATTACCTATCAATTTCTCATACTTGATATTCATGATTTTTCTTACTGATTTTTTTCTTAATAATGCACTTTTCTACACACCCTCATTAGACAAAAAAGTAAAAAGGTCTCAACCATATTTTGCATTCTGTTCTTTCCACTTGATATTATTTTGCACGTGCACTTCTGTGAATTTATATAAACCACAAAACTTTCCTTTTAGAAATCTATACTATTCCATCTGATATGCATACTTCTTATTTTTAAACTATGATGTATAGATACTTTTCAAAATGTTCACAAACATTGTTAGTGTTGAAATAGTATCTTTACTCAGAATGTCACTAAAATATACACTAACATCACTAAAATATACACTAACAACTATGATGTATACTTTTCAAAATGTTCACAAACATTGTTAGTGTTGAAATAGTATCTTTACTCAGAATGTCACTAAAATATACACTAACATCAAACTTGCCTTGCACTCCTTTGTTTGTAGGGCCCAGGAAATTATAAAACCAAAATAAATTAACAATTCAAATGCCAAAAAATCTGCGAAATTGGTACTACTAATATGAATAATCCAAGATGTTGTCATACTGAAACTAGACTGTTTCTTAAAACATTAACAGGGTATGTATTTAGTTAATGTTGACAGTTAGGTTGCATTTTTAAATTCTGCATCATTATTCTTCCTTTTTATATGTGATCCTTCAGTTATTCTACAGATTTTCTCTATTTGGACTATTGTAAATCTTTCATTCATATAACCCATAGATATTACCCTCTCTTGGTGTGACAGTTTATATCTGGATGTTCCCTCTAAGAATCATGTGCTCTGAGATGGGCCTTTTGAAAGGTGATTGGATTGTAAGGATATGATATGCACCTGATGGGCTCGCAGCTAAATGTAAGGTCGGGAGGTTACACTTGGTTGGAGAAAACTGAGCCCCAGGGCATGGTGGGAAAGGATGCATCTCCTTCCTTTGCTCTTTTAGCTTCTGGGTCACCCTGTCATGAGATGCTTTTTATTTGCTACACCTTCTGCCAATACTGTATCTTTTAATGACAGTTGCTCATATTGTCAAGGTTCCATGGAAGTGAATAATCCCTTACTTTCAGAAAAAAGAAGCAGTAGGGTATCAACTCCACAAGATTCATACAGGATTTTTAGTAAAATATGTAAAATCTTAAGGAGCCCATCCTTTGTTCCAAGAAGTCTTTATGCATGGCAGATACAGCAAAAATACCAATTTTTAAAGTGCCAATTGTAGTCCTAGAAACAGTCTAATGCACAATAAAGAACTAGTTATATATGTTATACAATAACTACAAAAGTATTATATTTTAATTTAGCTATTTGAAAATATATGTGAAGGCTATTTCAGGGATCATTTCTATGGTTGTGAAAATATATGTGAATTTTATTCTGTGACATAGTATTGTGTTTATAATATATTATTAAGGGGTTTGGGGTTGGGGGGGTTTCAGTTTTTTTGTTTTGTTTTGTTTTTTTAGACAGAGTCTCACTTTGTAGTTCAGGCTGATCCTGAGCTCACTAGGTAGACCAGGCAAGCCTTGAACTCAGTAATACTCCTGCCTCTATCTCTTGAGTGCTGGGATTACAGGTATTAGCCACATGCCTGGCACTGTGGCATGTGGTACTGATTGGTTATGGGCATGAATCATCACGCCCTGTATTGTTATATGTGGTTACTGGGGATCAAACTCAGGACCTCGCACTTAGTAGGCAGGTGCCAGAACCACTGAGCTAAATCTCTCACCCTATTGCCAAGTTTTTTAAAAGCAGATTACAAATGATATTACTCCATTTTCCAAATTAATAAATTATGCATGTTAATGTACATGTTTACATGAAGCTACATATATACAAACACAGACAATGGACAAAATGCACAGTGATTCTCTCTGGTTGTTGGAATTTTAAATGATTTTTTAAAAATGTAATCCTTTTCTCAAATATGTATTAACAGAAGTGAAGCTATTTTTAAATTTAATAAAACTTTATCCATACCTTAACAGTGACCTAAAATAAAATCCTGAAAGCAAGAACTTTTTCAGCTTTTATCAAGTTTCATTTTTAAAGTAGGTTAAGTTCATAATAAAACTCACACAGATTTCTTTCAAGTTATTTCTGGACTCTCTCTGCTGTGTTGAAATTTGCATTTATTTATGTTAATACGTGAATGTGCCACTCAGTTGTTCCCAAGAACAATCTAGATCTAAAAAAACCCTCAAAGTCAGTAGCTAGGTTACATGTTTTCAATTTTTCTTCTTCAGCATCTTGAACATTGCAACCATTCAATAAATACATATTATCCATACTGTATTTGTGGATCAAATACCCAAATTCTGATTCTCCTCTAGTTCATTAAAAAAAAAAATCCTATGCCTCGTTTACACTCTGCTCCTGCAAGCCCTTTAAGCATCTTCTGTTACAGACAGTGAAATTCATAGACTAGGATGTGCTTGTATGTTCTGAGAAGATCTGGCACTTTACCTAAGAATGGCACAACATAAATATTTTCCTAAGGTGTTTCTGGAGACACATAAGCTTACTCATCTGCCTTTAGTGCATTTCTGCAGCATAAAATTTGAAAGTCACTAACCTAAAGTGACGCGGTGTCTTATAGTTTAACTGTTGACAATGAAGAAATCTTAGAAGGGTTTTGCTCTTTAATATGTAAATTTTAGCTAAGAGCAATCGTTTACAAGCAGCTGTTGCTTTTAATATTTCAGCTTCTTCATGCTGAGATCTTTAAAGCCTATCCACTTTTCAGAACTGCTTTCTCATTAAATACCATCTTACTAATTACCCAGTAATAACTCTCCTTTCCTACCTGGGAATTACAGAGGAAAGGAGGAAACTTAATGGATTTTGAACAAACTATTAAAATATATTCTAATTCTGAAACCTATTTTTAAAGCATATATGAAGAGGTGAGAAAAAATGAATTTTCTGCTTTCTACTGCATAGCACACATCAGCGGGATATTGTTTCTCATCTCATTCCACCATCTGCAATGTCTACTGTCTAGTCGGTGGAAGCTCTATGGTTAGGTCAGCTCCACAGGACGACACATTAAAAAGTCATGGTCCTTTGATGAATTAAAGATAAAATGTTTTACAACTCCACCCCCAAGAATAGTCCAAAGAAATGAAATATTGTAGTACCAAGATACCTGTCTTTTCTGTGCCCCTTCTTACATCTGAATTAGGGGATAATGATGTTTTGTAACCTTAAGTATTAAATAATCCATATACATCCCTTTTATTTTTTCTTGCCTTGTTAAGGCAATACTACTTTTAGTTTAGCTCTATGTGACTTCATGTTATCTCTCTCTGGTTTTTCATTATATCAGCAAAAAAGAATACACAGTTATTTTGACAGCTATAGTTTCATGGTCCCCAAGACACCATTTTTCATCAGTCAGAATCATCCATTAAACAGTGAAAAACTTAATTGGCATCTGGATGTCACAACTTTTATTACATATAAAGTTGACAAAACACACACACACACTTCCTGGCACAATAACTGGTCAGTAGAATTTATGGAACAAATGAATAACATCTAAAAGATAGTAGTGGTCGCATCGCCTAAGACATCATTGCACTCAGAGTATGGAAGGTACATTGTGACAATTCCTACTTGTTACAGACTACGGAGAATGACAGAAAGGGAGAAAAATCAATGAGGCAAAACAATGGCCCCAAGGGCTATAAG
This sequence comes from Thryonomys swinderianus, assembly GCA_004025085.1. Taxonomy (NCBI): domain Eukaryota; kingdom Metazoa; phylum Chordata; class Mammalia; order Rodentia; family Thryonomyidae; genus Thryonomys; species Thryonomys swinderianus. The sequence goes on along the minus strand of PVIC010017280.1, from coordinate 22,582 downwards.
CTACTCTCTTGAAGCTTCATTAGACTTTAGTGTGACTTGAAAGCTTGATCTATGATGTGAAAGATGGAAAAAGTTTGTCAAGCAGAATCAGACAAAAAACATGGAGTACAGCGTACAACCATTTTGAGAAACTGGTGTATTGATATACAATTAAGCTACAATTAAGCCTAACAGTTCTACCCCAAGGTACATACCTAATGAAAAGATAGGCCCACAAAATCTTCTAAGAATGTTTATGGTTGTTTTGTTCACAAAAACAGTCAACAGCCCAAACTTTGTATCATAAAAATAAGGCAAATAGCCGGGCATGGTGGCTTACGCCTGTAATCCCAGCACTCGGGAGGCAGAGACAGGAGGATTGCTGAGTTCGAGGTTTGCCTGGGCTACACAGTGAGCTCAGAGCTAGCCTGAACTACAAAGCGAGACCCTGTCTCAAAAAAAAAAAAAGGCAAATATATTGAGTAATATTCATATGAGGCAAACTAGTCCACAATAAAGAATAATCCCCCAAGGCCAGGCGTAGCGGGCATACCTGTAATCCCACCACATGCAAGGCAGAGGCAGGAGGACCACCATGAGTTTGAGGCCAGTCTGAGCTTGATATAGTGAGTCGAGGCCAGCCTGGACTACATAGTGATACTCTGTCTCAAAAAAGAAAAAAAAAAGAATATTCTCCTGATTCACTTAATAGCATGTATGAATTGCAACTGATTTCAAATGATCACATAGGTGATCTAAAGTAGCCAGACATGAGTGTATGAATTCATTTACATGAAGGAAAATTGACTGATATTATTGAAATTAGAACAGATGTTTGATGAAAAGTAGGGGGGATTGAGTGGAAGAGAACAGTTTCTGGTATAATAGAAATACCCTAAAGCTTTTTTAGGGTGATGTGACAGAGGGGCACACATTTACCAAAACTTACCAAATTTTAAGTTTAAGATCAATTTCACTATATGGACATTTTCCTCCACAAGAAGAGCAAACTCCAAAGTTAATGAGGTAACACAGAAACAAAACAAAAATGCATAAAGGGCTGGAACAGTGCAGTATAGTGCAGGAAAATATGCTTCTTTGGAGTAGGATTTTTTTTTTTTTTTTTTTGAGACAGGGTCTTGCTCTGTAGTTCAGGCTGGCCCTGATCTCACTATGTAGCCCAGGCAAGCCTCCAACTCAGCAATCCCCCGTCTCTGCTTCCTGCTTCCCGAGTATTAGGATTACAAATTGAGCCACCACGCCCTGCACTGTGGCATGTGGTATTAATTGCTGGTGGGCGTGTGAGTCACCACGCCCAGCATTGTATATGGTTACTGGGGATTGAACTCAGGACTTTGCGCTTGAGAGGCAGGCGCCCGGAACCACTGAGCTAAATCTCCGGCCCTGGAGTAGGTTTATTTTTGAGCTGATTATGTTAATAAGTAGCAGACACAGGAGAAGCTCAGAAGACAAAGTAGAAGTTAGTCACTCCTTTTGTAAGTGAAATTTACATCCACAAATGCAACCTCTTTTGTAAAGCCTGGAGGAGAAGGATGATTAAATCACCGGAGCTGCTTACTGGTGTTACCCGCATGACAAAACCTCACCTTAGTTCACTACACTTGCCTTAGTCGCCTTTCTGAAATTGACCTCCCAACCCTACTCTTATTTCAGCTGAGGATACACTTCTGCTTGTTTTTCTCTCACTAATCTGTCCTTTGTTACAGGGGCACCAGACTAGAAACTTTACATGAGAAAAAGCAGAAGATATTTTTCCTTCCCTGAAAAAGAAGATGACAAGTACTTTAGCAGTGATGGTGCACAGTGTTTGAGCAGAGAAGCAATAGGAATAAACCTGAAAAGAAAAGCAGTATGAAACTGAAATTTTCTGACTACAGAAAAATAGAACTTAGGTCAAAGACATACCTTTAAAAGGTAAAAGGTGATCAAATATTCAGAGGTGCCCAGAGAGACTAAGGGACTTTTTTTTTTTTTTTTTTTTTTTTTTTTTTTTTTTTTTTTTTTTTTTTTTTTTTTTGCTTTTGAGACAGGGTCTCGCTTTGTAGTTCAGGCTGGCCCTGACCTCACTATGGTGCCCAGGCAAGCCTCGAATTCAGCAATCCTGTCTCTGCCTCCCGAGTGCTGGGATGACAGGCGTGAGCCACCACGTCTGGCACTGTGGTATGCGGTGTTGATTGTTGGTGGGCGTGAGTCTCCACAACCAGCATTATATGTGGTTACCGGAGATGGAACTCAGGACCTTGCGCTTGCGAGGCAGGCGCTGGAACCACTGAGCTAACCCTCCGGCCTGTGGGACTCTTATCTTTACGTGTTTACACGTCAAAGCAAGATGAAACCAAACCCTTGGAGAGGGACAGCAAAGTTGTCCCTCCCCATCTCAAGAGATGAAGGGGCACTAGGTAACCTATATCATCTCTGAGATTCATAATTTCAGGGTTCTACTTCTGCAGTACAGACTCACACTCTTTCTCCACCACCACCAGCCCACGTCACCCACCACCCACCACACCGCCACCAGCATGCTGAGTAACAACTGGGTCTCGTTGTGAGGCAGGAGTTTAGGGCTGGAGCAAAATGGGTCAAACAGATGGATGGAATCTTGGAAAGTCATGGAGAGCTGGGACACACATAGGGAACCCAGGAGCCAGGATGACTCTGCACTGAATTTCTGAGCACTGTACAGGAAACCATCCAGAAAAGTGCTAGTCTCAACTCTTCGTCTACATCAGGTGTAAAGCCCAGCAAATCTTTTGCTAGGACACTTTACATCTGGCACCACAGGGAGAAGCCATGCCAGGAATTGCAGAGATAAAAGACCCCTTTCCCATATTCTTGCCACCTTCCCAAGACTGTTCACTCATCTAGTCTCATTCTACAGAGTGTGTTTTTCAGCCTTCAATAAATGTGCGTTCCTGCTACCTTTTCTGGGGATCTGGTCCAATTTTTTGTGCAGGACCTGAAAAGAACTCCCAAGGGGCCCACCATCCATAATAATTGCATCTCCTACGAGTTACTGGGTGTGGCGAACCAGTACAATCACCACTGTAAGTAATAATAACTCATCTCTGCCCCAGAAACTTTAAGTTTCCTTTCAAGATAAATATAAATAAGACATGAAAAACTTGTCAAACAGGAGCAGACCATAGGAGCTTTCTATAAGCATCTAGATTTATTCTCTTGTCAGTAGGAAAGCAATGAAGGTCACTGAACACAACGACATCATACTTGAACATAGACCACTTGGATGGTGCTATGGAGAATAAATATAACACGGTTGATACTAAAGGTAGCAAGATGATTTAGAACACCAATTGTCCAGAGAAGACGGTGAAATAAATACTGGTCAGAGAGAAAAATCAAATGGAATCAGCATGAGCAACGTCATGAAAGTAGGATCCAAAGAACCTAAATCCATATTGGATGTAGGAATAGAGAAAGGAAGTATCATGATTCCCTCCAGTGCCTGGTGGGGCACTGCCTTAGTTACTTTTTCATTGCTGAAACAAAACATTTGACACCCACAACTTATAGAGGAGAAGAGGTTTATTTGGACTCACGCTTTTGAAAGAGTTCAGTCCATACTTAGCTGGCAGGAAGGGCAGGGTAGAAAGGTTTGATGGAGGAAAGCTGCCCATGTCATGGCAGCCAGGAAGTAAGGAGCAAAGAGAGGACCCAGGGAGGGAGACTTCCCCTTCCAGGTCACGCCCACAGGAAGTACCTCTTCCAAATATGCCCCACCTATCTAACAGCACATTCAGCTATGGCTTCAACAGATCGATCCACAGATGAACATGATTTAATCACCTTTCACATACATTATAATTTGGGGGACACTTTAAGTGTAAGCCACAACAGATGCCATTAAAGAGATCGAGGCAAAACCCCCATGATACCAACTCCTTCCCTTCCTTGACCTCTGCACTTGCTGGATTATAAGATCCTTCATTCATCCAACTGGAAAACTTGCATTCACCTTCCACTGGAAGACTCAAGATGATTCTTGATCCACAGAAGTAAGAGCCTTGTCTTAGCTGGATCCAGAGCTAAGACTCTATAGTACTTGGCACCATCCCTACTTCAACACTTCCCGTTTTGGATGAGGATTGTGTTTTCATACCTGGCTTCCCTGATAAACTGTGATCTCATGGAAAGATTGCATCCTACTACCTACTGTATTCTCAGAACAGAGTAGTGGTCTTGAAAAAAAGTAAGAACTGAATAAATATATGTTATTAAATTAATAAACATTGCTCAAAGTCACATTATAAAGCTCAAGAACTAGAACATGATGAATGTGTTACTTCATTTCCCAGGCTTCCTACAGAATGCCAAGGACATTCTGTCCTCAATAAATTCAAACAAATCACTTGAGCCTCTCTCTCTCTTATTTCTCATTTTTAACCTAATAAAATATAAACCTTATAAGACTTTAATAAAAGATGAAATTAAGCACATGAGTTTTGCAATATCTATTGCTCTCTTACACGGACCTAAATTTGGGGCCTGAAAATTCTAACGATACCTAATAGTTACCATCACACCTTGATGCCACCCCCTAAACGTATGTGACTCCTGATGCCTTTACCTTGGACTGGAGACCTTAAGCAAGAGAATACAGAGAAAAGCACAATGACACACACACAGGACACAGCAAAAGCAACATTTCTCCCTCTCCATCCACACGTTTTATACTTTATCACTCTGCAGAAATTATTTACAGGTATATCTGAGTAAACTGATGAAATTTTCACAGCCTCATGAAAATCACAAATATGGTTGATTTCCCCAAATTAATGGAGATGGAATTTCATGACCCAATTAAAAATGTGCTTGTACTGAATAGGAAATAAAACCATGGCAGGAGAAAGAAATATTTCTCTGTCTTCTCAGGTAAGTAGTGACATATCAAATATACATTTGGTGCACAGCTAGCCACTGTCTCTAATGATTCAGGAAATAAGGGGAAAGATCAAAATGGTACAACAAGATTATACAAAATGAATACAGCTCACTGTTCGAAAGAGGGGAATGATATATGAAACATGAAGATCACACAAGTTGAAGACATTCCATTTATTCTCCATTGAGCACCTGCTACAAACTCTTAATAAAGATGGAAATGCTGACTCTTCTTCAGTGGCAAAGAGCAGGGCCCAGAATGGGAATTATTCAGACAGTAGCACTGCATTCTGATGGTGTCAAGCATCATAACTTGAAACAAGCTTCGAGTCTGGAGCACAAATACGAGAGAAGCCATTGATGTGCCTTGCTGCTTGCTTCAGCCCCACTGTGAGAATTTTATCAAAGTTCATATACAGCTAACAATAAACAAACCAGGACTGGCAAGGCAAGACTAGGCTACATACAGGAATTCCAGTGTTACCTTCTTTAGAATGAAGGCTGCTTTGAGAAAGCTTGTCTCTAGAATAGAGAAACAAGAGCAAGGACAAAGGAAAGAGGAGCAAGAGAACACATGTAGAGGAAGGCTAATGTCAAAAGATGGCAGGGTCTTGCTGCGATGGCCTCTGACTTCATAGGCCGCAAGTCAGAGAAACACCCTGCTTTCAAAGGTCAGCATTCAGTGGCTGACTGGAATGGGCCCCAGGTTCCCTGAGACTCAGGTGCTAGGAGGCCAGGCCCATGGAAGGTGACTGGATTGGAGGGTACACAGCCAGCTTCCTGTCAGGAAGGTCTTTGGGTGCAAGACCCAGAAAGGTGTGTCTCCATGTCTGGCTCCTCCCTCTCTGTTTCCTGCCACTACACGAGCAGTTTTCCCCTGGCCAAGCCCTTCCACCATGCAATTCCTGCCTTGGAACCAGATGACCAGAAACTATGACCCAAAATAAGCCTCTCCTCCACTAAGCTGTGGGTGTTGTACTATTTCGTCCCAGAGACAAGAACATGACTGACACACCTCTTCTCTACCAATATCTTTATGAGAAGGTTCCCCTTGTCTTAGCTCTTCTAAACTTCCCAAAACCAGTAATCCCATGCCATTTCCATGTTACAGATAAGGAAACTAAGGCCAGAGGGTTTAAGTGGCGCCATGTCATATACAAAGGAAAAATCAGAGCTAAGATATAACCCTGATCTCCTTCCATGTGCAACGTTATGCACACAGTACGCCAGCAGCATCACTCCAAAGGGCTCTGCCCAGGGGCAGGCGGGGGGGGGGGGGGGG
>PVIC010017280.1:0-16301 GCA_004025085.1 Thryonomys swinderianus | reverse complement strand
GTTGGGGTAGCCTTGCCAAGGATGCCAGATTGGGTCCTTATCCCGGACCAGCTCCCTGAGTTTCCTTCTCTTTCTCCCAGGCACAGGAGATAAGCCTGCTGTCTTTTCCTCTTAAAGTTGTCAAACAAAACAAAACGAAAAGTTGGCTACATTTAGCCAAATCCTTACCAAGAATTATAAAAAAAACCCAAACTAACATTTTTCTTGAAAATAAGCTTATATTTATTTATATTCAGATAGTGAGGATGCCAGAAAACATGGGATTTGAACAAAGAAATTTCTAGCCTTACAACCAATAGCCTTGAGGTCCTGGGCCTCTATTTATTGATCCATAGATAAAGGGTTAGGGTCAGATAACCTCCAGAGTCCATTTCCTGTGCATAAACTTCAGAAGGTACAGTGACACTGTTGACAAAAGAAAAAGGAGAAGGCAATCATAGCCATTGGCAGGAGAAGAACGGATAAGAAATCGAGGTGGGAATCATACAATGAAATAGTCTACACAAACAAAGGAAGACATATTGTGATGCTATTTATACAAAGTTAAAACAGACAAAAATAAAATAACATATTGTTGGGGCCGGAGAGTTAGCTCAGTGGTTCCGGCGCCTGCCTCGCAAGTGCAAGGTCCTGAGTTCAATCCCCGGTAACCACATATAATGCTGGGCATGGAGACACGCCCACCAACAATCAACACCGCATACCACAATGCAGGACGTGGTGGCTCACGCCTGTAATCCCAGCACTCGGGAGGCAGAGACAGGAGGATTGCTGAGTTCGCGGCGGCTTGCCTGGGCACCATAGTGAGCTCAGGGCCAGCCTGAACTACAAAGCGAGACCCTGTCTCAAAAAGCAAAAAAAAAAAATAACATATTGTTTGGGGATACAGGTCTGCCTGGTGGAACTAAGAACAACACCAAGCAAAGGGTGAATCCAAAATTCAGGGATCTGGTGCTTTCTGGAGGGTGGCGGGCCAGTGGGGAGGGAGAGGATACACAGCATTCTCAACAGTCCTAGGATGTTGATCCACGGATCCGAATATTTGAATCAAACTATACTTTAGAACTTAGATATTATTACAGACTTTTATATCTTAAGTAATATAATTTTTTTAAGATTTTGTATCTTTTTCTAGGGGAATGTTGAGGATGAAAAAGTGATACACAATCTTTAAAACACCAATAAATTCATACTCTGATCTTTAGCAGCTCCACTAACAAGGTTACTCCATGAGCTGCCCTGGTAGGAGCATAATTGTTCCAGAGAAATTTACTATCTGCAGTGCAGCTTTGGATCTTGGTAAAAACCGAAGCCAAAAGCGAGATGAGTAAACAAAATAGAAATCTCTCTGTTAAATTCAACTCACTTTGGAAAACATTGTAGACTTATCCTACTAATTTCTATCTTCTACCCAGCATTGTTCAATGGAGACATCAGAGGCAAGCCCAACAAAGCCTCTGCCCTTATGGAGCTCACAGGCTTCCCAGTGACTGTACTGTAAATTCCTAAAAAAAACTAAAACTTGAATCTTTTCTAATAGCAAACAGAAAGTAAAACCTTTATTTTATAGTGATTTTTCACATTTGGCCTTCACTAAGGAAACTACACATTTTTTTCTATTACTTTCCTATAGTTTAGAAGCATTGCTTTATATTTTATTATAGTAAAAGTAATTTCTCAGAGGCTGGAACGTAGCACAGGGGTAAACAACTTGCTTAGCATGAGTAAGTCCCTGGGTTCAAGCCTTACCACTGCAAAGAAGGAATGAAAGAAAGAAGACAAGAAGGAAGGAAAAGGAGGAGGGAGGGAGGGGAGAGAGAGTGAAGAAAGAAAAGAGGGAGAATGGGAGGGAGGAGGGAGGGAGGGAAGGAAGGAGGGACAAAAGAAAAAACTCAGCCAGGCATGGTGACATACACCTATTTAATACCAGAACTCTGGGAGGCTGAGGCAAGACAATCACATGCTGGAACCTAGCCTAGTTAACAACTCAGTAAGACCTTGTCTCAAAATAAAAAATAAAGGGTTGAGGATATAGCTCAGTGCAAAGGTCCTGGGTCCAATCTTCAGTAACACACACACACACACACACACACACACACGGAGTAACTTTTTTTACTAGTGCATTTTTATAGTACATAATGATTACATTTTTTATGTGGAGTTGGTATATGTACATAACACATCTTAATTCCTCTTCCCATCCCATTTGTAAGTAACTTATTTTTTGAAATAAGTTTCCATAAACAAAAGAACCAGAAAGGTCAAATGGATGGTGTGGATGGTCTTCTTGGTGCATCCACTTTCCTAGCCTACAATCACTAGTTAATTAAGTCAAACACTAACTGGGGGTTTCTGTAAAGGTATTTTGTGGATATGATTAAATTTCACAAGCAATTGATTTTAAATAAGGCAAATCATCCCAGATAATTTGAACGGGCCTGATGCAGTCCATTAAAAGACCACAGAAGCAGAACAAAGGGTGCCATAAAGAGAAATTCCCTCCGTGCAGCCTGCATTTAGGGGTCTGTGACACCGACAGCCTACCTCCACGCTGCATCCTCCAACTGCCTGTGACAAATCGCCTACCTTCACCGTCTCTCTGGTTGAACCTGGACCGACACAGGTGGATTTAAGATGCATTATCTCAGACTCCAGGCTTGGTTCTCTGTTTCCTCAGCAAATGAGAAGTGGCTCGGGGTCAAAAGTATGTGCAGCAAGTGCATTTCCAGAGGAGCTGTGACATCCAAGTGCACTGACTCATCTCATCTTTACCAAAACCCACACGAGGTCACCATTCATATCCCCGCCGTATTCACAGACAGACTATAAGCTACAGAGTCATGCGACTTTCCTAAGGTCAGCCAGTTAGGAAGCAGCCACAGCGGGGTTTGCATGTGGACCCACGCAAGCCCAAAGGCAGAGCTGTCCAAGCTCCTTCTCTGGGAAGATAAACATTCCCATTCTTGACGACTGATACCGTAAAGTTGGCTACTGAAACACTATCATGGCAATGGAAAGTACAGGGTAAATCAGCAAATAATCCAATTTAGTTAAAGGATTGGGAAAAATCAGCAGGATAATCAAATCTTTCCTTAAGCATTGACAGCAACATAAAACCCAATTTTTCTAACAGACTGTTGAATTTCTCAGAGGGATGCTGAAATAGATGCCTGAGTGACCCTGAGGGTTCATTTAAGTATCTCTATTATAGGATTTGGGCTTCAGTTTAAAGGGGAAGAAAGTGATTCACATTAAACCAAACAAATCATACTCTGAAATGTAACCGTATGCCAATCTGCCACTTAATGGCTTATCCAGAAATACTTAACAGTCACCTTTCTATCCTCAAAGCCTCTTCCTTTAAGAAATTCACCTTGATTATTCCTTGTCTTTAAAGTGCTAAAACTGAACAGTCAAAAATCCCAGTTTCATTTAAGCTTGCTTCCCTTGGAGCCCAGGGCAACCTGTTACTTAAATATAACGGATGAATTTCACCGTATTTCAATGATTCGGGTGACATTTCCTTGACATTCACAATATGTCTATAAATTAGAAGTGCTATAGTTTTAACACAAAATGAATAAAATGATCAAAAGAATCCTCCAGTTACTGCCTACCCCTGGAGGAAGGGAAGGCAACCTGATTGCTATTCTCTGCATATATCAAGGTATACACTGAAGCATGGAGAAAGCGCTAATAAATTGGCTTTTCTCTTTATATTTTGGTTTATGTTTATGTTTTGTAATTCATGTAATCACTCACTGTCTTCCATAGTAGCATATTATAGAAAATCTTTATTAAGCCATTGAAACCCTCAAATTACCATAATTTAGAAGCCAGAAATTATTTTCTAAATGTTATGGCCATGGAGAGGCAAACAACAACAAAACCTTGTATCGGGATTCCTTTGTGTTTCTTTCCTTCTTTCTCTCGTATTTAAGCTTTTGTTTTTTATGGGGTTTTTTTTTAACCATGTTGAGTCCCACAATAAAACACAGAAAGCCAGTCTAGTGAGAGTTATACATAAAAGGCCAGGCAATACCAAAGTCAGGGAAGATGGCTCTTGCTAGGCTCTGGGACGGAAAATCACTCTCTGAAGAAAATCCCCATCATCTGGCCGGCACTTTGCTGGTGCACGCTGCAGTCTAATCATGGCTAGGAGCATGTACAAGATGATAAAAATCACGTTTAACCGTTGCATGGTGGGTAGTCTGTATTAGACACTCATATAAGTCATCAGAGATAACAAAAGCAGTACCATGAAATAGATATGTCTTCATTTTACCAGGAAAAAAAAAGAGACAAAAATACATTTAGTCTTTACTCAAGGTCATGTAGCTAGTGAGTAATAGAACTAGGATTCAATCCCAGGCTGTTTTGCTTTTCAGAAAAATCTGCTACTTATCCTGGTAAGTTATTTACAAATTCCCTAACACTTATCAATTGCAGTTCCCATCCTTGTCAGGTGCCTGAAGATTAAATCCTAGACTGAGAATCATATAAAACATGATATAAACCTACATGGCAAGGAGAGATGATGCCAAGAACAAGTAGATCCCAAGATCTAGAGCAGGAAAGGGCAGTAACGCCTAGTGACACCCTCTCTCCTCAGTGCAGACCCAAAGGAAAAAAATCAAGAAAACCACCACCTCCCCCCTTCAACAGGAAAAGGGTTCACAGTCAGGCTCTGCTCTTACACTGGTAGGAAAACCACTGAATTGATAAAATAAGGTGACTACGATTTTAAATTTTCATGGCAACAAAAAAATTCAAATGAAAGAGATTAGTCAATTGAGGCACCTCATAAGTAACAAATTCAGTTACCCAGTTCTGTAAGCTCAACAGTGAATCAGGGTTCGGACTAAATCTACTTCACTGCTGGATGTTGGGTGTGACGGTCACCTGCCTCAGCTGCTCCACAGGCACAGGCAACTACAGATTCTTTATTCCTTTGTGGGTCAATGTCACACTGCCATCTTGTCACTTTCACTTTGGAATTTTTATCTGATACTTCAAGCTAAGAAGGAAGGGCCTGAAATGTTTGTTTTTAAAATACATCCAGGACAACACTTCTATTTTGGAACTCTTCACTAGTTTAAAAAAAAAAAAAAAACCTTCCAACAGCTGCTAGATAGGAGAGGAATACCAATCATTTCAGAACCTAAGAAACTTCAGTTCTTGGAAAATAAACCCATTCAAAGCTAGCTAAGGGTATGATATTTCAAAAGAAATGTTAAACTCAGGCTGTATTTCTTGTCATCAGAAAGGGTGAACATGGAGCACCTCCAAATATGTAATTTTCTGTGAATGTTATTATGGAGTGCCTTTGTTTTTTGAGAGAGATTTCTTTTTGCTTATATAATATCTTGGTCTTGTTTTTGTGCATTCCCCTCTCAAGTTCCCTGGAAAGATGATAAAGTTGTGGCTCTCCAAACTCTTTTATCCAATGTAGATGCCAGAGAAATCAAATACAGCGTTGAAATTCATTGTGCACAATCTATGAAATAGGGCTTGTGTGACCATATCGGCTTATTTTAGGAGATGTATTTCCATTTTTCTCATGTCCTCTGAATTTATTTGACAGAATTTTAGAAAGGAAACGCATTTGCCAGAGGGCAGGTTGTTTTTGCTTCCTGGAATCAGCAAAGATGCTGAAAGCTTTTCAACTTTCTCCTGCCATTATCTAAACCTGATCATCCCAGACGTGGAATGCACTCTGCATGCTGCAGCGGTGGGCATTCCTCCCGCAAGTGTCCCTTGTCTCAAACGTGTCTAGACTTGTTTCCAGGTAAATGCAGACTTTTCAAAGTCACAGCTAGTTTTAAAACACTCTTCTATCGACACCCAAAAGGAAAAATATCATTAAAAGATGGCTCAGTCATCACCATATCAACTTCACGCACTCTCCTAAATATCAAGTTCCTACCATTGTTCTCCGAGGTATAATTCCTAGGCTCTTCCACACCCTCAAGCTCTTTTTCTTGCCTTCAAGGGAAAGTTCTTAAACCATAATGAAATTGGGTGACATTACTTCCTGACTTCCCAGTCTTTCACATACTATTACTGCACTTGGCTTGTGTCATTCCAACAAAATTACTTCTATTCTCCTCCTGACCCGTGATGGCAACTTCAGTGCCATTTTCAAGCCACTCAAGAGCACCTGACACGGCTGACTGGCCCCCCCACCTTGGCATTACCCACACTTCCTCCTTTCACTGCTCCCTTCAGTCCCCCACACCGGGTGTGTCCTCTGACTGTGTTAACCGTGAGGCTGCCTGGGCTGGCCTTTGAGACCATCCTCTGATTTGACACACTCTCCCCAAATAATCTTATTCACATTCATCGTTCTAAAAATCTAGCTAAACTGTTGACTCCAACATCTGCTCTCTAGAAATCCAACCTCTCTCCTGATCATCCAGTTTCTTTCACCAATTGCTGGATGATCATCTCCCCCTAGATGTCCCACAGAACTTGAAACTCGAGATGTCTGAAACAGATCCCATCACCCCATCCATTTCTGTTTGGATTAATGAAACAAAGACTCATGAAGTCAGAAAGATGAGAGTGAGCCCGCACTATCCCTCTGCTCTCTTCGCAAATGCGAAATTTCTAACCTGCTGTCCCAACTCTGGCATCATCATGCCCTCCTCCTTCCTTCTCAAAGGCATGCAGCACATACAGGTCGAAGCTCTAACTCCAAAGTAGGGCATACACATCTGTCTGAGATTTCTGTCCCTTCCTGTCTTTAAACGTCAACTCTACACATAGCCCGGTCTCCTGGCTGCTTCACACTTTGCTGCTGTTTTTTTATGTCCTCTCTCTTCAGACAACTCTGCTCTTTTTTATTATCCCTGAAAACTAATTCATTCTTTAACATCTACTCAAATATTACCCTAGATGAGCAGAATTTTCTAGCCTCTTTAGGAAAGGTTGATTCCTCTCATGCATTCTCAGCCTCTCATTTATTCCCCTACTGCAACATAAATAACTTTGTTCTAACTGCTCTTATGGCAGAGTACAGACGAGTTTGCTCATCTTTGCATTTCCAGGGCTGAGTACCAAGGCCTCACACATCATAAGACTGAATAAGTACTTTGAGAAGAGAATGATATGAGGAATGAATGGTATAATTTTCAACCTTTCAGAAAATATGCTTATCTGTGTAATTATGTTTTGTTTCCATCTGGAATCCCCATTTGAATACCAGGTGGGGATAAAGCCTAAATCTCCTGGCTTTAGCTGCTTTCCCTAACAAAGGAAGGCTCTTTGTCTTATTGTTTCAAGCATATTTCGGAAGCATGACTACTTCAAGAGACTCCGATGTCACCGTGGCACTTTCATCAGAGGACACGCTCAAAGTTAAATCTACATACTTCGGAGAAACCTTAAACTGAGAACCTTTATTCTCCTTGTCAGTTGAGCAGATAATATCAAAATATGAGTCCACCTGGGTCCATCAGAGCATCTTTACAGGGAATTTCCCTGACAGAAATGCAGTCTCATGGAAACACCTCAGGTTATAGCGTTTATTTTTCAAGATTATGTAGCCACATAAGATCGACCTTCCAAAAAATCTCTAATATGTCAAATAAGTTTCTTGTATTCTCTTTACCTATTCAATTATTAAGAGGCACTGTTTGTGTCTCAGTGGTACAATCACACTCTAAAGCCTCCAGCCTTTCCCCCAGTGAACCATACTCACCATTTTACTAAAAGAAATTAAGCTCCTTATTAATTCAAAAGGTGTCACTTATCTTCACTAATGCCCTAAGAGTAACAACTTTTACATACTTCCTTTCTTCTTCAGAATAGCATAGTTCCTCATACCAAGTAGGTGGTAAGTGAACAAATGATTTAAATTAAATGAATTGTGTGGTTCCATTATACAAAAACATGTATGTATTTATAACTGATTCTTAGCCACTCCCACCCCTAATGGCTTCTCAAATTTACATATCAATTTTCTTTCCTGTACTCAGCCTTTCATATGATCAAGTTGCATGCCGTTAGAGACATTTCTTGTTTCTGTGGTCCTTGGAATCAAATCCAAGACTTCACATATACTAAGAAGAACTTTACCACTGCACTGTTGCCCTCCTGGAGGCCTTTATCCACCTCTCAGATTTAAGTAAGAGGGAAGGCTAGGCTACGCGTTCTCCAGAAGACAAGTCTAACCCATGGCAGACCCCACAGTTAAACCTGGAGGTGATCCCAAGTGCTCAGTGTACAGAATCTTCATGCTATAGCTTTCATATACAGTTGCCAGGCATGTTTCCTAAATACAACAAACTTAGCAATTTTCTTGACATCCTAAATGTGTCAATTATTGTAAACATATTTTAGATTTTTTCTTTTTAATTTTTTTGACAGAGGGTCTCACTTTGTAGTTCAGGCTGGCCATGAGCTCACTACGTAGCCCAGGCTAACCTTGAACTCACAGCAATCCTCCTGCCTCTGGCTCCCAAGTGCTAGGATTACAGGCATGAGCCATCACAACCGCACTGTGGTATGTGATACCGGGAATCCAACTCGGGATCTTGCACTTGCCAGGCAGACGACAGAACCACTGAGCTAAATCCCCAGCCCTTTGTGTCTTTCTATATAAATATCAGTTTGGCTGAATGATTTCTTGATTTCCATGTATACCATATTTTCTGAGAACTTGTCACATGTTTGGAGTATATTACTTAAATTTTATTTATTTATATATATATACATATATATATATTTAGTTTATTTTTATCTTTATCAGTACATTGTATATACACATCATGATCATACTCAACATTAGGAATTTGTACCATTATATGACATGACTTAATTCTCATTTAAATAATTTATATTTTGCCTTGAGGTTTGTTCTAGTCGGTTTGGACTGCTATAACAAATTACCAAAGAGTGGAAAGCTTAAACAGCACAAATTTATTTTTTACCATTCTAGAGGCTATACAGTTCAAGTTCAGGATGCCGGGGGCATCAAGTTCTGTGAGGGCCTTTTCAGGGTCACTTGTGTGTCCTGCCATGGTGGAGAACAGAGCAAGACAGGGCAAAGTCTCATGCCTCTGCTTGTGAAAACTAATCTCAGTTGTGAGGGGTACAACTTTGGAACCTCTTTATCTCCCGTGATTCCTCCTCTTGCACACTGCCCTTGGCGTTAGGATAGAATCTCAGGATGTGAGTGGGGGGGCACAAGCATTCTACTCACAGCAAGGTTATACTAATTTGGTTAAAATCCAAAGGGAATAAAATATCAATGGCCAGAATTGTAGGAAGTGGCTTGGTGCAGAGCACTGCCCCAGCTCTCTGGGAGCTGCCCTGGGTCACTGGGGGCTTGCTCCCTCACGGGGAAACTGTCTTGCATTTTGCCCTGGGCCTCTCCCTACCTCCCCCATAAGGGAAGTATTGGAAGAGAGACAAAGACTTGTGCCTTGAGAGTCTTGGCTAATCTTTAGCATAAGATAAAGAAACATGCTGATCACCTAGGAAGAAGTTTAAGAAGCAGAGAGAACACATTCCAGAAATTTTTAGATACTGGCTGCCAGACAAAGTTATCCTTTGTACTTTGAGTTCCTGTAAATTTAGATTTTAATCATGTTAATCGTAGATGTTTACCACTGATTACTTTATTGATTGTAAGCTTTGCAAGTGGGCACTCTAGCTGGAAATACTATAGAAAAGCACTGAAGAATAAACTCGGGCCTTCAGAATTATCTGAGGTCTTCCCGACCCCCATCTTTGTCTGTCTTGTATTTTCTTAATCCTCACCCCCTGACTCAGCTGCTGTCCGATTTTGCCCACAGGCCCCGGCACAGAATATAAGAAAGTCAGGAAAGAATTTTTAATGTAAAAGCCAGAATTCACTCTAATCGAACACAGGGAAACTTAATGCTCATTACAGACAGAAAGCAGAAACCTGTCTAATGAATGTGTTTGTGATTACTTATACAGATTTCCCTCTCCCTAATGAACAATTATCCCTTCTAAGTCAGGCTATACACAAACTCCCTTTGCCTTCCAATTTAACTCCTCCAAAAAGGAATACATTTGTTTTTGTGACCTTAACCTTTTAAACCAACTGGATATTAAAGCATTTTAATGCTTGCTCTAATCAAGCACATTAATGTTGAAACAAACATCTGGGTACCAGTCATTGTCTTCAAATACTGTTCCAATTCTCTTCTTTCTTTGTATCTATTACTTGCTAATGAGTGTGCTAAAGAATTCCCCTCTTTCAAAATGACATTCTAAGATTATACATACTGACCCAGTTAAACAGAAATGAAAATAACTGCAAACCTCAATTCTTCATTAATGGAGAAAAAAGAGAAAAACATAAGATAGAACATGCAGTTTTAATTATTTTTACAAAGAGAATACCTGAAGGAAATATGTGAAGTTATAACATCTATTAAATATAATTGGGAATGATGGCTGCCTGTTACATTTTCTTTTCTTTTTTGATGTTTGGAATAGCTCCATCACTTAACAACAAAAGTAATTATCTGTAGCTAGCCAACCCAAATCACAATAGCAAAAAGATTTAGAATTTCCCACCTTATAAATTTCCACCATTCTTACTTTACCAACCTCATCTTTGATTAAACCTTATTTTATTTTCTTGGGCTGCTTTAATACTACCTAGCATTGCTGCACAAAACTATGCAACTATTTGTTCCAGTATAAATTCACCCCAACGAAAGACTGTTTGCTTAGCAACTGATAGGGAATTAAAAGAAAAGGTACAGAGACCTAGGTGTTTGTAATAGGCTTTACTGGGAGTGGGGCAAATAAGCTCCCAGGCTACTCTCACAATGGTGAGCAGCAAAGAGGAACAAAGGGTGCAGGCACCTAGGAGATAGGATAACCAGAAGTGGAAAGGCATTACACTCTTCTCTAATTGGTGGGTCTTTCCAGGACAGGGTAGTGGCATCAGAGGTCAAAGGAGAATGCTGAGGATTACGGGAAAAGGGGGAGTGTCTCTCACTGAAAGGGCCATGTTGGTTTTGTTCCTTGGAAATGCAAAGGATTGTGGGAAGAAATGTGGCATCCCACCACAAGGCACCATGAGGAATCTGGCATTTTGATGGGAGAAATCCCACACTGGCTCCATTCTGAACCAGCAAAACCTATCAGCAACCTGGTTTTTCTCTCTACTTTAACCAACTACGTGGTACCCCAGAACACCCACTTTGGCTATCCCAAACCTTTTCTACTTTGTTCAGACCTCAACACTCTTACTTCATTTCCTTTGAAAAACTTGACTTTTCTTCAGCTGTTTAACTAAAGAGGGCTTTTTGAGGTAAGTACCTTCAGTATATTCTTCCATATGTTGTACAATATTTTGGAATTAATATAAATGAAGTCACAGAAAAGTTCAGTAGGGGCCAGAGATTTAGCTCAGTGGTTTCAGCGCCTGCCTAACAAGCACGAGGTTTCTGGTTTGTTCCCTGGTAAACACATACCACAATGCTGGGTGTGGTGGCTCACACCTGTAATTCCAGCACTTGGGAGGCAGAGGCAGGAGTACTGTTTTGAGTTCAAGGCTTGCCTGGGCTACATAGTGACCTCAGGGCCAGCCTGAACTAAAAAGCGAGACCCTGCTCAAAAAAAAAAGATAAAGAAAAAGAAAAGTTCATTATGTCTTTTGATATTACATCAAGCATCTGCGCATGTTGAATGGTCTCAAACTGACCCTAGAGACTCCTTACTTTCTAGTGTTCACAACCTTCTACAATGTCCTTCCCTTTGATGCAAGAGAGACTTGTGACTTGCTTCTACCAAACAAGAGTATGGCAAAGGTAATGAGATTATCTTTCCTGTGTTTGTATTACACCGTAGAAGACTTCATCTTAACAAACTGGAATGAGAGGTTCTCCTTGCTGTCTTGATTAAGGAAGAGGCCACACTGAAGAAGTCACATGGCAAGGAATCCTGGGGGACTCCAGCCAAGGTCCAGAAGGAAGCCTATGCCTTCAGCCATATATTCTCAAATAAAATAATTCTACCAAAACCTGAATAAACTTGGAAGCAAACTGTCCCTCAGCCAAGTCTCCAGAGAGTGCAGGCCAACTAACACGTCAGTTGCAAAATCTTGAGTCCACAGGTGAGCTATGCCCTAATTCCCAAGTTACAGCAACAGAGATAAGAAATGTGTGTTTTCTACATGATAATTTATTATACAGCAATATAAAATGAATATACTTCGCTAGAATGTTTTTTAATAAAAGAGAAAGAAAGGGAAGGAAGAATAATGGAATTACATCATATTAGAAAGGCAAAAAGCGGAGCAATGTAGGATCCTCCACCAGAAAAGCGATAACTAGCACCATGTAGAACACAAATATCTGTAAAGGAATTCCCATTGAATTGCTAACCTAAAAGTGAAGTCCAATGATGTTACACAGGAAGTATTACGGGACTTTGCTTTTACTTAGGGGGGAGTGGATACAGACTCAGTTCATGACCCCATGAGTGAAGCACTTACTTTATGCCAGCACTATGCTAAGCAATCTGCTGAAACTGTTTCATTTAATCCTCCAAGCTACAGTGTAGGCACTGCCCTGACTCCATCTCAGAGATGAGAACACAAAAGCATATAAATGGCAAATACATTCTTAAGATCACATAGCAAATAACCAATGGTGCTCACACTAAATTCCACCCTGTCTCGTTCCAAACCCTTAGCTCTTAATTAGCATCACAAGCAAGGAGAATATAGTCAGAACAGAGTGCTGGCTGCATGAGATCCAGGAGCAAGGACCATAAGGATAAAATCTGCTGGGATGAGGGAGAAGCAACAACAGCCACCCACTTCCGGGGGAGGAAGAAAGCAGGCCTGAGTATTGTATAGAACAGCATGAATTAAACATTTTTTACAGTATCAAAAATATCAAATAGATTTTAAGCATGAAAATTACAGCCTTGGGCAGAAGACAATGACAAAAATAGCATGTGACACACAGAAGGTCAAAGGTTAGTCAGCTAAATTTGGTCAATATAGGGAAATCCAAACCAGACCAGTGAACAAAAACAATTTCTCTAGCTAAGAATTTTTCATCAAGAAGCTAGAAATTGAGTTCAAAAGCCACTGTCCAGTTTTACTGTCCAGTGGTATTGCCTTATGCTGAGAACTAAAGTAATTCTTCATCCAAATTCAGAACTCAGGTATCATCCAAAATTCTGTTTCTTAATAAAGCTGTAAATTCAAGACTGACATTTTATTCTAGATAGATTATTATAGACAGGCAAATGGAATGAATCCTCAAGATTTTTTTTTTTTTGTAAGACAGGGTCTTGGTATGTAGTTCAGCCTGGTCTTGAACTCACTAAGGTGTCCAGGCTGGCCCCAAACTCACAGCAATCCTTCTGCCTCAACCTCCAGAGCGCTGAGATTATAGGCATGTACCACCACACCCAACTAGCCTCAGGATTCTTACAGTGAACATTCTGGCACTCAGAATGGGTAAAGTCCTTTAACTGAGACTGTTGTAATGAGCCATATTTCTGCCCAAGTAAGATTGATCAACAGTGTAGATCTTAAATGTTCCCACAAAGGTTCCTGCGTTAAAGGTTTAGTCTTCAGCTTTGGACAACTGGGAAATGGAGGAAACTTGGAGAGGTAGGGAAAGCCTCAGGCAATGCCTTCTGGTCACTGGAGGTTTCACCTTTAAGGGGATGGTGGGACCCTGCCCCCTTCTTCTCTCCTCTTTTTGGCACCCCAGGCATGAAGTAAGCTGTTCTGTTTGACATGTTCTTCCCACCATGGTGCTTTGGCCTCTCCACAGGCCCAAAGGCCATGGAGCCAACCAACCATGGACTGCAACTTCCAAAACTGAGTCAAAATAAACCTCTTCTCTTCATAAGCTGAATTATCTCATGTCTGCTACAGAACAGAAAGCTGACTGACATACTTTATAATACAGGTCATCACCCAGGGGCAGAGGACAGAGTCAGTTCTTAGTAATTCACTGGAAAACATGATGTTCCAGAGAGGCAGAGATCCAAAGACACAGCCACAAGCAGCACTAAGCCTCAGTAACCAGAGAAGGAGCAGAGGTCAGTGGGAAGTAGCTTGAGTGTGAACATACCGTATATGGGGGCGGCCCGCTGGCCTTTCCCCTCACACCTGCTTTTACTGAATCAGCTCATCTGGACACACACACACACAGGTCCTGCCCACTCTTCGACACAGTAGAGTTTCTAGAGATAACTTCTTAGCTACCTCCTCAATCTGTCGGACTGCATCCCTCCAAATGTGGTAGATGTTATTTTTGGTGTGTCCACCCTTGAAGACAAAGCAAGAGTTTCAAGCCTTCTTGGAACATCCAGTGGACAGCTAGTATCTTTTAATCCATCAAAAGGATGTTTACCAGGCCATCAGGCACTTATTGATTTCTGAGCCTCTGTGTGTAGCATGATGAAAAACTCTTCTCACAGATACTTTATCTTATTGTGTTGGAGCCATGCTCACCTGCTTAGTGCCAGATAGGCAGGTGACCCTCCCTGGTCAGGATGCTTGCTTTGCCCCCTGGGGGTGAAATGATTTGTCAGGAGAAAACATGTCTCATAAATGTGGTGCCAGAATAATGCCTGTGAGGAATCCTAACTAGAGCCACAGCCAGTAATATCATGCCTTACTGCGACGGAATCTGCATGGGCCTTGTGTTTATTAGCAGTCTGCTCCTGTCTAGGATCATGGCTCCTTATTTTGGACATCAATCTAGCTTTGATCCCCAAATTTCTGATTTGTTTTTCCCTTTGTTATTTCACTAACCCAGCCATGCCCTATACTATGCACACAATTTAGTAAAAACTCACTTGCTGTTTCTCTACTGAAATTATTCAGGTCAAAGGTCAAAATGATATCATTATGTCAAACACAATATTTTAAATTTTTCCCATTCTTAATGTACCTGTTTGTAGGTTTGGTCTTCATGATGTTTCTTCCTTGTTTGAACTCTCAGTTGCAATTACAGTGCTGTTCTGCACTTTTTCTCCTAGCCTTTGTTCTTCTTGCTCACCTCTCTCTTCCACGTGTGCCTCTGATTATCAATGAAATGTCTTCCCAACAGCTCCAAACCCGGTATTCTGCTTTTTCATCTTATACATCACCTTAGTGTTTGGCACTGATGCCCAACATAAAAGCTTATATGCTAAGTTCGTAACCTACATCACTTGCTGAAAACATGTACTTAAGTTACCTAATAAACATCTCCATTTAGATGAGAATCTCAGCACCCATCTGCCAACACCTCCAATTTCTTTTTTTCCCAAAAGCAAATCACAGGTCTGTGTCCCCAGTGAAAGATCCAACTACAGTCAAACGTCTAAACCAAATATTTGGGAGTTTATCCCTTACTCCATCAAATCAGGTAAAAACATCAAACTATCTACCTCTTTAATGATTTTTTTCAATTTATTTTTATCTCTTAATTTCTCAGCTACCTTATTTTAGGCTTTCATCCATTTCTTCCCCAGATTTCAGTAGTAACAACTAACAGATTTCCTTGCTTCCAATCGTGCCTTCCTCAAATTCATTTTCTATCCTTATACCAAAATAAACCTCCTAAAATACAAGTTAATCTCTTGCATAAAATCCCACAATGGCTCTCTGTAACATCCAAAAAGTAGCTGAAAATCCTCATTTAAGCTCAAGATTCATAACAATACATCTTCTAGTTACTTCTCTGACCCCATTCTCCTAGAATTTCCCCAACTATGTCCATCTTTACAGCTGTACTAATTATTTGTACATTTTTAATGAGCCTTTAAATCTTCACCCAGAATGGAATCCCCTCCCATCCAACAACTCTTCTTGTTTTGTTTTTGTTTTCATTTTTGTCTTTGGCCTAAATGACTTCCTAGCTGTCTTTGAAACTGTTCAGCTATCAGCACCTACAAGAAGCCATCACTAATTTACCACTCCTCTTCTTGGTTTGACTTAGCTGCCTTTTCTGAGTTCCTCTGGAGAAACTCATGATTCTACCCACTAGATCAACTCTGTTTTAGAGATCCCTAAGAATAAGGGCTTTTTCATCAGTCACTCTCTTGTATTTGGCATAATGTCTGGCATGGAGTGGGCAGTTACTAATTTTATTTGAGAGAAATAGAAGGTAGGCTCAAACTGGGGAGTTCGCTCAAGTGGTACCGCACCTACCTTGGAAGCACAAGGACCTGAGTTCAATCCCCCGTATAAGAAAGAAAGAAAGAAAGAAAGAAAGAAAGAAAGAAAGAAAGAAAGAAAGAAAGAAAGAAAGAAAGAAAGAAAGAAAGAAAGAAAGAAAGAAAGAAAGAAAGAAAGA
>PVIC010017279.1:0-32936 GCA_004025085.1 Thryonomys swinderianus | reverse complement strand
TAAAAGAAATTCCAAGATCCTCACAAACACATGGAAATTGAACATCACACTGTTGATGAACCAATTGGCACAAAAGAAATTAAAGAAGAAATCAAATAGCTTCTACAATTAAATGAAAATCTCAGGACAACATACAGGAATTTATGGGACACAGTGAAAGCAGTTCTATGAGGGAAATTCACAGCAGTGAATGCCTACACCCAGAAAATAGAGTAAACTCAATACACAATCTAATGATGAATCTCAAACTACTAGAAAAAGAAGAGCAAGACAAACACAAAGGTCATACTAGGGAGGAAATTATAAAGTTCAGAGCAGAAATTAATGCAATGGAGACAAAAAAAATACAAAGAATCAATGAATTGAAGAGTTGGTTTTTTTGAAAGGATAAATAAAATCGACAGACCCTTAGCAACCTTATCAAACAAAGGATGGAAAAGGCTTAAATCCGTGCTATTAGGAGTGAAAATGGGAAGATCACCACAGGTCCATTGGAAGTCCAAAGGATAATAAACATGTATTTTGAAAATTTGTACTCCAAAAAGACGGAAAATCTAGAAGAAATGGATAGATTCTTAGACACATAAAAACTTCCAAAGCTGAACGAAGACTATATAACAATGTTAAACAACCCAATATCAATCTGTGAAATTGAAGATGTAATAAAAAACTTACCAACAAAGAAAAGCCCTGGTGCTGATGGCCTCACTGCAGAATTCTACAGAACTTTTAAAGGAGAATTAATACCACTACTTCTCAAACTCTTTAATGAAATTGAGAGAGAAGCAGTACTCCCAAAATTATTCCTTGAAGCAACCATTACCTTGATTCCAAAGGCAGATAAAGATTCAACCAAAAAAGAAAACTACAGACCAATATCTCTAGTGAAGATTGACACAAAAATCCTCAACAAAATACTGGCAAACAGAATACAGAGCATTATCAAGCAAATCATACACCCTGGCCAAGTTGGATTTATCCCAGGGATACAAGGCTGGTTTAACATATGTAAATCAATAAATGGAATACACTATATTAACAGACTCAAGGACAAAAACCATGAGATCATCTCAATAGATGCAGAAAAAGCATTTGACAAAATCCAATACACATTCATGATCAAAACCCTACAGAGAATCAGAACAGATGGACTTTACCTTAATCTAATACAAGCTATTTACGAGAGACCAATAGCCAGCATCATACTAAATGGGCAAAAACTGAAACCTTTTACAATAAGATCAGGAATGAGACAAGGATGTCTGATGTCACCACTCTTATTCAATATAATGCTGGAAACATTAGCCATAGCAATTAGGCAAGACGAAAAAATGAAAGTAATAAAGATAGGTAAGGAAGAAGTTAAACTGCCATTATTCACCAATGATATGATACTCTATATAGAGGATCCTAAAAACTAACCAAAAGACTGCTAGACATAATTGAAAAATTCAGTAGTGTAGCTGGATACAAAGTCAATGCTCAGTAATCAACAGACCTTTTATACACAAACAACAGACTCACTGAAAGAGAAATTGGGGAGTGAATCCCTTTTACAATAGCACCCAGAAAAATGAAATAACCAGGGATCATTCTAACAAAGGAGGTGAAAGACCTCTACTCTGAAAACTACAGGACTCTGAAAAAGGAGATAGAAAAGGATATCAGAAAAATGGAAAGACATTCCTTTATCCTGGGTAGGGAGAAACAACATCATCAAAATGGCTATACTCCCACCACTATTATACAGATTCAATGCAATTCCAATTGAAATTCCATCACCATACTTCACAGAGCTAGAGGAAATCATCCAAAAGTTCATCTGGAACCAAAAGAGACCTAGAATAGCAAAAGCAATTCTAAGCAACCACAATATGGCAGGAGGTATTACATTACCCAATTTAACACTACTATAAAGCCACTGTAATAAAAACTACATGGTTCTGGGAAAGTAACAAACTCAAGGATCAGTGGAATAGATTAGAAGATCCAGACACAACTCAGTATACACTAAGCCACCTTATCTTTGAAAAAGGAGCCAAACTTCCTCAATGGAAGAAAGACAGCCCCTTTAACAAATGGTGCTGGGAAAACTGGACTTTAACCTGTCAACAACTAAAGCTAGACATATGTCTTTCACTGTATACTAAATTAAAATTACATTGAGACTTAAACATTAAAACAGAATCAATACACCTGCTGGAAAACAGGTTAGGTAGAATTTTTGGAGACATTGGCTTAGGCACAGACTTTATGAACAAAACCTCCATAGCACGAGAACTAGCAGAAAGAATCAACAAAAGGGATCTCATCCTACTAAAAAGCTTCTGCCCAGCAAAAGAAAACACTGGCATAGCTAAAAGACAACCAAAAACATGGGCAAAAAACTCTTTACTAGCTGTTTCTTAGACAAAGGGCTACTATCTAGAATATATAAAGAATTTAAACAAATCAGTACCCCAAGTTTAAAGACCCAGTTCAGAAATGGGTAACTGAGATGAACAAACACTTCTCAGAGGCAGAAGTAAAAACATCCTAGAAGCATATGAAGAAACTTTCAACATCACTGGTCATTTGAGTTATGCACATGAAAACAACACTGAGATTTCATCTCACTCCACAAAGAATGGCCGCTATTGCAAAATTAACCAGCAATATATTCTGGCAAGGCTGTGGGGAGAAAGGAACCCTTTGCTACTACTGCTGGTGGGACTGTAGACTTGTACAACCATTGTGGAGATCAGTGTGGAGATTCCTCAGAAAACTAAGATTAGAGGTCCCATTTGATGCTACTCTTTTCTTGCTAGAAATATATCCA
Source organism: Thryonomys swinderianus (assembly GCA_004025085.1). Classification (NCBI taxonomy): domain Eukaryota; kingdom Metazoa; phylum Chordata; class Mammalia; order Rodentia; family Thryonomyidae; genus Thryonomys; species Thryonomys swinderianus. The sequence goes on along the minus strand of PVIC010017279.1, from coordinate 30,118 downwards.
AAGGAATTCAAAGAATCATATGACACCCATGTTCCTAGCAGCTCAGTTTGTGATAGCCCAATCTTAGAAACAACCCAGATGCCCATCAACTGGAAACTGGATAAAGAAGATGTGGTTATTTTATAAAATGGAGTATTACTCTGCCATAAACAATGACAAGTTTCATTCATTATGTGCAAATGGATATACCTTGAGGATACACTAATAAGTGAAATAAATAGATCACAGATATGTAAATACTGTATCTTTTCTCTGGTATGAGAACCTATAGATGTAAATGAGTTCCAGAATCTATGTTAGATTTTGTGAAATAAGAAATGCTCAAAGGGAATGTGGTGGGGGAACATAATGAGGGGAAAGAACAAATATGATTTGGAAAGAAAAAGAAATAGCATGTATATGAGGGGAGAGGGGGGTTGGAGGTAGGTTGGGATATGGGCAAAAATGAGAATTAACTTCAGTCAGAACCTGGTATAAATCCCCCAATGTTGAGTGTGATTGTGAACTGTATATAAAATGTACCAATAAATAATTCAATTAAAATAATTTATGCTATTAAAAAAGATATGCTGAGAGAATATTAAGCACCTCACCTCATTTAACATGCCCCTTCCCTAGCATCCCTCACCTCTGATTTATTTCTGAAAGTCAATCATGAATACTTATTTCTTTTGTTTAGAGTCTTAGACTCAAACTATCTCAGGATCAGAAATTATGTGTTAATCATCACCAAGCATTCTAATGAGATTTGAACTTTTTTTTTTTTTTAATTCCCTCAGAGCTGACACAGAGTGGTTTGCAGAGACATGTTAAAAGCAGCAGCCTCAAGGGCCAGAGGGTTAGCTGAGTGGTTCCGATGCCTACCTCACAAGCGCAAGGTCCTGAGTTCAATCCCCGGTAACCACATACATTGTGGGGCGTGGAGACTCACGCCCACCTGCAATCAATACCACATACCACAGTGCCGGGCATGGTGGCTCATGCCTGTAATCCCAGCACTCGAGAGGCAGAGACAGGAGGATTGCTGAGTTCGAGGCTTGCCTGGGTTACATAGTGAGCTCAGAGCCAGCCTGAATTACAAAGTGAGAGTCTGTCTCAAAAAAAAAAAAAAAGCAGCCTCAAACAGTGAGATCATACAGAAGTGGGCAAATCAACTGATAAGAGCCTCAGCAAGGTCAAGGCAATGTGAGGACTATTTAACAGTGAAGTCTGGGGTGAATCCCCTGGCACTTAGTTTTAACTGTGTTTAATCCTACTAGGTCAAAAACCCTCTGGAATTTGAAAAATTGTTTCCATAGTATTCTTCTTTCCTCGCAAAAAATTAAAAGTTGTTTACTTCCTTTCTCTAGAGAAAGTCGCTTCACAATTTATGGGCTACCATTATGCATCGACTTTAAAACTTATGAATAAAAATCCTGCCTCCCCAAAAAAAAGAAAAGAATCCCATCCTTCTCTATCCTGCACTAAATGTCATACCAGACACATTACCTTTGACAACAGGTATAGACACATAATCAGAGGAAAAACAATCACCAAATATTTCAATTTACTTGATGTAATAGGTTTTTACTACTCCATCCCGAGAATGAAAATTTGATTAATATACTGCAGGCAAAATAAGGAAGGTTGAGAGTAATCCTACTGGCAAAATTAATTGAACAATTGGGAATATGACTGGGCCCAACTTTCCTGCCTGAAGACCACCTATGACATATTCGAACTTGAGGGCTCAACTCTTTCTTCACCTCCAGGAATAACAAAGATCCCAATAGTTACACATGCTGTGCTGCTCCAGGGCAGAACAACACCAGGGCCTTCATCTACATAATTTCTCATTGTTTGAGGATATAAGAACATGGGTCCGGAGATTTAGCTCAGTAGTTCTGGTGTCTGCCTAGCAACTGCAAGGTCCCTGGTTCAACCCCCAGTAACCATATAAAACAATACTGGGTATGGTAACTCATGCCCGTGAGCAATCAATACCATATACCACAATGACAGGGGTGGTGGCTTACGCCTATAATCCAAGCACTCAGGAGGCAGACGTAGGATGATTGCCAGGTTCGAGGCTTGCCTGGGCTACATAGTGAGCTCAGGGCCAGCCTGAACTACAAAGTGAGACCCTGTCTCAAAACAAAACAAAACAAAACAAAACAAAACAAAACAAAACAAAACAAAACAAAACAAAACAAAAGAACATGCTACCCTCTGAGTGACGTTGACGTGTTACTGTTAAATTTATTACTCCTGAGATATAGATACTAAGCCTAAGGGACCAGTTACATTGTTTGCTTGGAATGGACTAAATAAAAGGTGTGGCAAGCTCAGGTCTGCTGACTTTACTACCCACAGTAGCATAGATCAGGCCCTAATCATTTCTGTTCTAAGCCTCATTTCTTCTAAATATTTCACTATTTACTGTTTGATTCTCAAGAGAATGACAGTGTTGAGGGAGGTTATAGGGGAGAAGAGGCATACAGAAGGTACCAGAGTTCTTTTTATGCGTATGTTCCTTGGCTATTCTTGCCTTACATTCTCTTCCCTTGTTTCCTACAAAGGATCTTTTGGGACATGATTTATTTAATTGGAAAGCTGATGAGTAATTCATTGATCATAGCACGTAAATAATTCTTGCTCAAGCACTTAGAATCTCACATAGTACAAGATATAGTTTCACCTGTTGATTATTTTCCATATCGTGATTCTAGCAAGCTATAGTTCCCTAGAAAAGAGAAAACATCATGAAGATGCATTTTTAAAAAGGGTGCTGGGTGTCATATCCTTTTTCCTTGGGTATAATGCAATCTAATAATCATTTATGACATCTGGAAAAGGAGGGACAGGATATTCATTAGTTCATGTACATGTTTATGCTTCACAGTTGTATTCTACATGAGACTGTTCCCTCTGGTACTACAAGTGAGTCCAGGTCAAAAATAAAACAAATCCCTCCATACAAAGTGCTCACAGCAGGCAAAGATTAGGCAATACAGAACACCAACCTATTCAAAGTAGGACTGTAGAGCTAAGCATAGGAATTGAAGGAGTATAGAGAGGTAGATAAAATAGGTGTTTTAATAGTGTCAGAAAGTTGAAGTGTAGGCAATGCAGTCAAGTAAGACTGTCAGACTGTAAAGATCAAAGACTCATAAATTCAAGAGTTTTATTCTGAATTATATCAAAGGGGTACTGAAAGATTTTTTTTGGGGGGGTTGAGTGTCAGTCTCTTCTAAAGTTCATAAGATATCAAGATGGAAGGAGAATTTCAGCTCAGTGAAGTATGTTTTTTTTTTTTTAACTCCCCAGGAGAGTTTCTGAGTAACATAAAAATGTAAGTTAATGTAGGAAGGCAGCTATAATTCAGGATGACATAAAAACTACTTTAAATTACAAACAATACACTCAAAGAAGAGCCTTCTTAAAGTGAGAAGGAAGAGAAAGTAATGCTTAAAATATGCAATGAAGAATTACTTTACATCACTGTAGTCTATGAGGTTCCACTTGTAATAGTTTTACACACAAATGATTTTTATCAGACAGTTTTAGAGAAAGTTATGTTACTTCAAGCAAAAGTCCAATGCAGGATGGCTGCTAAGTTTACCAGCAACTGGACTTAGTCCCACCCTTAGGATTTAATGTGACCAAGGCATTCACATTAGACCCTTTCCCCACTTATGGAATATGATTTACAGTGAACGTAAATGTGAGGCTGTCAGAAAAACTGCATTGTCAAGGCAAGAATAGCCAAGGAACATATGCATAAAGACTCTGGTACCTTCCGTACTCCTCTTCTGCCCTATAACCTCCCTCGACACTGTCAGAATATTCTGGTTTCTCCTCTCTTGTACTTTGATCCAAAAAAAAATCCATATTGTTCTGCATGAACAGTAACTGCACAAGGTGTCCTCACACGGGCCACATTCTCTCTGCAGAGTGCTACACAAACCCTTGACCACTACATCTGGGCAGAAATGCAGAGCAGAGAGGGAGTGCACCATTTTCATTTCTGTGTACATCTAAGGCAAAGTCACTCTTTGGTCTGTGCTACCTAAGGGTGAGCACCCATAATGTATTCTACTTTGGTACTGGGAAGGCATTTAATATATTTTTAGTTTTGGCATCCAGTTATTACAAATATTCACTAAAATAAATATTTTCATGTAAGCTTTGAATTATAAAAACTCATGGCTACACTATAAAGTAAAAGTTCAGTTTTACTGAAAGTATTTCAGTAATACAAAAATAACAAACTATTTCCTTTTTTCCCATGAAATGGTTCCCCTTGTTTTCATTTTTACATGAATATGTTTATTTTGATAAATAAGTAGGGATTACAAAGATATCCTGGCACTGAGTAAGTGCCAAAAAGGTGACGTGTTAGCAAAAATAAATTTTAAGGGCTCCACTTTTCTAAGTGTCATAGAAAACCCATAGGCATGAATACTACCTTTGGAATCCCAGCTGTGATGAGCGCTGTCCCTACGTCCTTTGCATACATGACGCTCTTCTTGTCAGCCTATCTCAATTACATACGGGGTTGCTTCCCAAGCACAGTAATAGGTCAATTTGATTATATCTTTGCTGTCTCTACATCTGTTTCAAATGTGACCAAGAACCAATATTCTCAGATAGGTATGTTGAGATGAAGCATCACTAATGGTTATGGAAAAACCAAAAGGTAGTGAAGCAAATTAAAAAACAGATATTATGGTAGTAAATGAGGGTAAATTGCCTTTGCAGTGAAGATGATTCAAGATTTACTTTACCTAGGGCGCTGAATATGTTTGTGCAGCCAAAGAAAAGGCATTCTTTCTCTTCTTAGAAAGTGTTCTCAGGGAGTAAGTAAAAGTACACTCAGGATAAAATACAGATTCAGTGCTCTAAAGAATAGTACGATGTTCTCAGAAATCCTCAAATTAGCAGAGTTGTTAAGATTGTCAGTCTAGCAGATGGGGAATGATCCCAAAAAAATACTGCAGGTATGCTTCAGCCCATGAAATGTGGGGGAATAACTGGCCAGGCTGTCGTTTGCTTGACCATTTTCTCTGAACTCCAAACTCACTCTTATACACTCTGCTTTTGATATTGTGGCTGCAACTCTGTGAGGTACCTTACCTAGAATCTTTTGCCAACTGCATGTTCCAACCTCCTGGCAACTAGAAACAGGAGTTAAGGATACAGAAGACAAAAAGAAACTTCCTAATCCCTTTCTGCTTGCTATTTATGTCAGCAACATCACATCAGTAGAAGTACCCCACCAAAGGGATTTTGTGTCAGAGGCAGCTGTCACTTTCGCCTCTGGCTTCTGTCAGCACTTACAGAACCAGTTCATCTTTCCCCTCTAAGGAGCCACTAGCAACCTAGTCTTCAAGTAAGAAGGCAAAGATGAGCGAGGGATGCTTAATTTTTTTTTCCCTCAGAAATATCTGAGAGGTAAAAAGCAGCATTGAGTGAATCTATCTGGATAATTTGCTCTAAAACTCAATGTCTAATACTTTGACAAACGGTGTTCTAATTTTCACAATAAAGACTGAAGAGTCTGTGAAATGAATTGTAATTCTATAGCCTAATGTACTTCCATGCATTTTGGGACTGGTTTTCCACAAGTCAACCCTGTAGCTACATGAAGAAAACCACTTAACACAATTCTTGTAGTCTTTAAGGTCAACATCGAACTTCTCTTTTTTATTATTTTTGTTTTTTTGGTTTATTTTTTATATATTCTGAATCTGCAAATTTTTCTCTAGATTTTACAGTCATTAAATACCATAGTCTTTGTTATCATAATGCCATCCTTATAAGTAAATGCTGCAAGAAAGAGATCATGTAAGGTCCTATCCTCATAAGCATTTCTACATTATCAGTCCTGGTAAATGGTCCCCCAAGTTTTCCTTGAAGAATTCTGTTCCTCTACAGAGTAAAGTGAATACACACTTCTATTGGGAATTACTGGCTCTAACTTAAAATAAAGCCATGATATTCAAGATGCCATTTTAGTTACCAACTGGAGGACTATGGCAGGAAGGTGAGAGATGAATATGACCCATATCCATTTCACTGTGATTTCAGGAGGTTCAGAAAACCATACTTTAGTTATTCTTCCAGTCTTTTGAATATTTAGAATTAGATATATTTAGGAACAAGCTGAACACCCTTCCTACCCTGTGTTGTGAAAAACATTAAATTAGAGAGCAAGAATAAACTCCTGAAATAGCCCCTCCATATGAAGAAATACTGATTTTTAGAAAAAGGCAAATATGAACACCTCTATCAAAATATTAGACATAGGCTAATTTCATTTACATATTATATATTCATTTAACTCACCAATTTGATGGATGTGCAATATGTATAGACATAAAGAATGATTATAAATAACATAAGTTCATTCAGGTTAAGATTTACTGCTCCAGATTTGTTATCTTCACTCATCTCATTGAAACTTTTAATTAAACATATTATACTTACCAATTTTGAAGAGCAATTAGAAGCCAGTAGCTTTTACTTGGTAGGATCTGTATAATGCTTTCTCCACTCTTCTGCTTTCACCCTAATTACATTGGCAGAAGACTGATCTTTATCTCAAACCATTGATGCTGTGTACTGATTAGATCAGATAAGTATGAAATAGCAACCACCTTACATGTTTTAATATTTTGGTAGAATATACATTGATGAAAACAATAAGAGCCATCATTTCTTTGTGGGATTTGGGATTGGATGGTTCTGCAAATAACAGGATAGGCTTTCTAGATTAAAAATAGACTGGCTGAACCTGACATGCTTATTATAGAAAACAAGCTTAATATTTGATGGGCATAATATTTTAGGTTTATATTATACTCGTAGATATCAAGAAACACTGTGAGACCTTCAGCTTTGATTAGAGCTTGAAAAAGAAGAAGATTGTAGAGGTTTAATTATTCTGAAAGTTGTTTTGTCATTTGGGTCTTTTGACCTAATGAATTGTTACACAATACTTTAGGTCCCTATGTCAAATGGAGATTCTATTGCAAATTCCTGCCATGTGCTGACACAAAAAAAAAATACCCCGCCATATAAAGGTCAACACAGGATCAATGATAAATGCATGTATTGAAATGTCACAGTGAAATCCAATATTCACCATAATTGATATATACTAATAAAAAAGGAACAAAGAAATAACATTAGAAACAGTTAACAAAAAAAGAGCATTTACTTGAGCTGAGTTGTCCTTCATAAATTGAATGAAATCAGACTTACCTGCTTTACAACTGTGAACTCATAGGAAAGATACTTAAATGATAGAGGAAGAAATACTCAGCCCTCATTTATTAGTAATTATATAAAATTACTGTCACTAAAACAATGAGTGATGCAGCTTTTGCTTGGTGGCTTGGTCAAGTCTGGAATAGTTAGACACATAGGAAAAAATGATTATTTGTCAGTCATGAAGGGTTTGCTCCTAAGGTCAAGGACCTGGAACAGATGAGTTGAAAAATTGAAAATGAAGCATTCTATGGAATTATTGTCCAGAATGTGAAGGAATCTATACCCTTTATAAATCCTCACTGGTAGATATTCATTACAGGAGACTCAATAATCAGAGCCTTAAGGAGACCTGCTTTGTGGATGTTAAGAGTCTTACTTAGGAATAGCACAATGTGCAGAGAACATTGTAGAGCATGCTAATTACTATGAACCTTATGGTATAGAGTATACAGTAAATATGCCTCCTTGGAAAAGAAGCGTATTCTGGATAGGAATTCAGCTTTCCTGTCCTCTGTCTCTAGTAGGACAATCAGCCACAGATTTATGGAATGTTCACTTTACTATATGATATCCACACACAATGCTCATAAATAATGAGCTCATAATACAAAGGAAATATGGCAATGGTCTAATGTCCATTCACTTTTCTCATCTCAGTAAGTCTCCCAGAGGTAGTGCCTGATAGAATTCTGAATGACTTAGTAAAACCTACAAGAGTGATGGTGGGAAAACATTCAAAAAGTCTCAACTTTACCTTCTGGAGTTCAAATATAGATTCTGAACCAGGAACAAAAAATACGCTGTATTTATCTACATACCAGAAGACACATATGCAAAATGAAGTTTGTGTCACACTGGACTGAAAATTGGACTGGCCGTTTTCAGTATTATACCTAGTAAAACATTCACAGAATGTTTGATTTCCATCTTTTTTGGTTCTGTACTCTGCTGGTTTTGAGATTCTATTAACTAAGAGGGCAGGGTTGCCACAGAGAGACAAAAAGTAATTCAATTTATAAAATGCTGAGATGCTACATGGGCAGTTTGACTCTTATTGGCTTGAGAATTTGATCCAATTACTAAGGGAAACTGGATCGCTACCACACAGTGGTGACACAAAGAAATGGATGCAGTGCAGGGGTTGAGGGGTACCTCTCAATGTCTCCATGTCAAACGCAAAACTTAATCTACCAAAAGCCAATTCAGGAACAATTGAGTATTTAAAGCTCACAGGAATGAAGAGTTAGAGTGTTTTGTCCAATTACAACATTTTCAGAAACCTTATAAACTCAAATTATGGTGGAGCAAAAAAGTAACAAGGATAAATTGTAGAAAAGAGAAATCACAAAAAAATCAAATCCTCATTACTAGTTACACAAAACTCGTTTAAACATACACATATAAATAATAAAGTTTTTCTCTTTTTTATTTTTCTTGTGTGTGTGTGTGTGTGTGTGTGTGTGTGTGTGTTTGAGACAGGGTCTTGCTTTGCAGTTCAGGCTGGCCCTGAGCTCACTATGTAGCCCAGGCAAGCCTCAAACTCAGCAATCCTCCTGCTTCTGCCTCCCAAGTGCTGGGATTACAGGTGTGAGCCACCACACCCGCTGTGTTTATATTTCTTATAAGGAAGTTCTTTATATTGTTCAGGTTACATTTACATTCCATTTATTTTTCAGGAATAAGTATTCTGTTGCAGTTAAGAATAAATGACAACAAAATTAATATCTCCTAGGACAGACAACATGATTGTTGAATCCTGTATATCCAGGTTTTTAGGAGAGGCTAGGACAGTCTTTGCAGAAATTAGAGTCTTGGGGCCGGAGGGTTAGCTCAGTGGTTCCGGCGCCTGCCTCGCAAGCGCAAGGTCCTGAGTTCGATCCCCGGTAACCACATACAATGCTGGGCGTGGAGACACACCCACCAGCAATCAACACCGCATACCACAATGCCGGACGTGGTGGCTCAGGCCTGTAATCCCAGCACTCAGGAGGCAGAGACAGCAGGATTGCTGAGTTCGCGGCAGCTTGCCTGGGCACAATAGTGAGCTCAGGGACAGCCTGAACTACAAAGCGAGACCCTGTCTCAAAAGCAAAAAAAAAAAAAAAAATAGAGTCTTCAAGTATAAGCATGAAGTAGTTTAGGTTTTCCAAAAAGAGCAAGAGTTCAAGTATGTGTCAAAGGATATACGTGTCCTCTGAATAGTGATGGGCAACAGAGCTAAGCTAATGGTTATACCTCATATCTAATCCATCTGCATGTCATTCTCTACTGCTCAGGGTTTGGAATTAAATGATAAAACCTCTATTTCCTGCTTGTTCTTTTCTACATTATGCTAAAAGGATGCAATAGAAGGAAAACAGAAAACGAGTGGAGGGGAGAAGAGTCATCCTTTTTCCTGTCTGATTCCAATAAATGTCATGCCAGCAGCTGGATACCACCCTGGCAGTAATTGCCTCTCCCAGTAGCTACATTTTGTCCTGGTTATCAGCTCTTCCTATCTACTCTGATTGCTTTCAAACTAGGAAAGCTAGACTAGACTTTTGCAAACATCTGAACTTCATCTCTGGGAGAGGCTGTGAGCTCCACACTCTGACCAATTCTCAGGTCTCTTTTGTCTCCAACATGAGATAGCAGCACCCTCATATTATTAACTTTTGATCCCCTTTTTGGCCTTTGTATGTTTCACCACTGTATAAACAATTCTCTGCCTTGAATTCCCTCTATTAAGATCAAGTAGGCTTACCCTGTCCCTCTCCCTCTCTCTCACAGGGAAAGGGCAAAGTAGGGCTTAATCAGTGAGAGGCAGAGTTCGATAGGCTGGGTTAGACACAAATCACTAGAGTTTAAACTAGGTGTTTTAGTGGAGGTTAAGCAGAAAAGGCCAAAAGAACTAGAAATTCTCATCTAAAGTGCTATAAAAAACTAAAATTGCATCAAAAATTATCCTGGTTTGTGGCTGATTAGAGAATAAAGACTGAGGCTATGGTTGTGGGAAAGGACACGTGAAATTTGGGGTGCTTTAGGAATATATCAGTGAAGATTCATCACAGACAAACACAATTAGCTTAGTTCTGAGAATGTTCTGCAGAATTAAAAATGAATATTTCAGAATAATCTCTAGTCATGTATTTAACACAAAAGGAATATGAGACAATGAAAGAAGACAGGTAGGTGAGAGAGGGAGAAGATAGGTTATACAATAATCTGGAGAGACATCCATGTCTAAGAGACTGTGAGAATTAATTCTGTTATATTAACTTCACTGGTTTAAGGAATGCCTAACAGATTAGTAGTGGACCCCAGGGGTGTGTCTGGATACTCAGGGAGTCATGATCATGGGAGCTATATATGCTCCCCAGCCCCTCCTTCTTTGGCAGTTCTCCTGTTTTGCTTCCTGACCACCAGAAACGAAGTAGCTTTGCTCTGCCATGCTCTTCAAACACAGTATCTCTACTTTGGAGTCAGCTCATCATGGATGGAAACCTAGAGCAAATTAAACCTTTCCTCCTTTGAATGTCAAGTGTCATGTCCAGCAACAAGAAGAGTGACTAACACCGAGACTGAGGAGAATGTGAGCCACCGAGAAAATAGCCAAAGAATGAGTGAGCTGGAATGAAATCTGATAACAAAGTACCATATAAGGTAGGGACTCGCAGGAGGACGGTGCTAAAGAGGAACAAAAGGTCACTGTGCCAAATGCCCGCACAGGAAACCCTGGCCTATGTAATATAAGATTATTATCGAGAGTAATTCTGTAAAATGCCACCTTCCAACCTGCCAGCTGTCCTAGGGACTGTGACACATCATATCCAGTTCTGACTTAGTAGAATGACACCAACCGTTAGCAAACATAGAAACAGGAACAACACTGCCAACATCGTGTTGCACATTGCTAAATACAACTGCTGCAGACTGTCTCAACACACTTCATATTCCAGACCGGAGAGCTCTATGAATAACTGCATGTGAGTCTGAGGACCAACCCGGGACTCACCAGCAAAGAGCTCTGCTTCTGCTCTCAGAGAGCACAACTAAAGGTCTTTTTTCTTTCTCTGTTCTCTACTGGCACAGCACCTTGTTGTATTTGGTTGCAATGTGTAAATATTATCATATCTTCCCTTACTAAGCAAAATATTTTTTCCTTCAAAATACAAACTGAAGGGATTAACACAGTTTATGTTTCAAGGATTCTTGTAAGAAGGACTGGAAGAAAAAATTAGGAAGAAATTATTACCTTTAAGGACACTTGGAGAAAAGATTCAACACTTGTATGTCAGTTTTCTGCCCCTTTGATAAACAATCTGAGAAAAACAACTTGAAGGAGAAAAGTTTTATATTAAGTTAGCATTTTAGACTTTTCAGTACACAGAGAGCTGTTTCCATTGTATCTGAGCCTGTGATGAGGAAGTGCTGAGGTGACACAGCACAGCACAAGGCCTTGGAGGAGGAAAGCTGCTCATCTTTTGGCCTAAATGAAGAAGGAGAGAAGGGATAAAAAGAGAGAAGAAGCTAATGGAAGAGAAGAGAGAGAAGGAAGGGAGGAGGAAGAGAGAAAAATAGAGGGGTGGAGGTAGAGAGGGAAGAAGGGAGAAAGAGAGGAAGAAAGGGAGGGAGGGAGAGGGAGAAGCAGGGAAGCCTGTCTTGGACAAAGTATGCCCCTCCCTAGTGACATACTTCCTCCGACAAGGCTCCTCCTCTTGTACTGTTGCACTTTCCAGTATCACTGCCAGTTGGACCAAACCTTCACAAATCAGTCTTTAGGGGACACTTAAGATCAAAGCTATAGTATAACAACCTTTTTTGCTTGTTTCCCCTCATTCGATTATGCACAGCCTTTTTCCTTTTCCTGGAAACGACCACAGTAAAGGCCATTGAAAGATCAAAGAATTGAACTTGGTAGAATTTGTGGTAGTTAGAAGCAAGGTCAGCATCGTCATTCAAAGACATACTTGGCAGGCACTCAATAAGTATTTTTTTTAAATGAAAGTACGAATAATTTTGTAATGGCTAAAAAAGCAGCTCTGGACTAGGCATGTGGCTTTTTTACAGATCAAGGTTACTCTGCTTTATATAAAGGACAGGATACCAACTGCTGTGAAGATAAAGAGTATTAGATACAGGTGATTTACAACTCTAGAAACAGCTTCATTGATTAGCAGCAACAAGGCAGGGGACAGTATACCAGGATATCTGTCATGAATGGTTATGAACTATGACCACATGGTTTGTTGACATATGTAGAATTCTGACTGCGCAGTGTGGGAAGCGACCTGGGGGTCGTCACTGTGAGGCCTGGAGATCTGCACTGGGTGCTGCCCTAAACTAGCAGTTAGGAGGTCTGCACTATGAACGGTGCTGCCCAGCTCCCAAGAGAACTGCAACCTCACCCTGAACTACGGGATCTGAGTTGCTGCCTTGGGGTGCCGGATCAGTGGTGACAAGAGGTAAACACCTCTGGCTAGGGTCGCCTTCCATTACTCCTTCTGTTAGGAAATTGTTGTTCTTTCCTTACTGATTAAGTTGCTTTATAATCTTTGCTAGATTTTCTGACCACGCACTAATGGTAAAAAATATTGCTTTAAGGGTTCAATAAAATAGCAAAGAGAAGTAACTTCTCTCTCTTTTTTTTTTTTTTGGACAGGGTCTCGCTTTGTAGTTCAGGCTGGCTCTGAGCTCACTATGTAGCCCAGGCAAGCCTCGAACTCAGCAATCCTCCTGTACTCTGCCTCCCAAGTGCTGGGATTACAGGCGTGAGCCACCACGCCTGGCACGAAGTAACTCCTCTTTGAGTAGATAATAGGGAGATGTTTTAAAGAATAACAATAACAAACACCTGAACCCTGAGAGTCACAGCTGGACTTTAGCATAAGATAAGAGACCTGCTAATTGCCTAAGAAAAAAAGTTTTAGGAATAGGGAGGGCACATTCTGTAGATTATTAGATGTTCCCTGGTAGACAAGTTTATCTCTACAGCACCTGTGAATTAAGGTTGTGTTAACTGTTGATTTTTTTTACTACTATTTACCTTACTAATTGTAATGATTTACACAGGGGCACTCTAGCTAAAAATACTATAAAAGAACACTAAAAAATAAACTCGGGGCCTGCTCAGCATTTACTGAGAGGTCCTCCCGATCCCATTATTCTGTCTTCTTTCTTTTCTCAGCTGCACCCCTCGACTTCGCATACCTGCTGTTTTGTCCGACAGGCTCCAGCAGCACAGCTGGAGATTGGGGTAGAAATACAAGATTCTACTGTATCCAGAACTTATCAACTGTGCAGTCACAAAGACTGAAACACAGGCCTCTTCCTCTCATTTTAAAATGGGAAGTGACACAAAAGGTGTAGTCTTGTCAATACACCTAGCAGTGTGGTTTAGTCATTAGCATAATCAATGATTTCACAAAGTTTCTTGAAAAGGAATTAATATAAACATTTTGAAATTAATTTTTGAATGTTCTCAAAGATTCTTACTTATCTTGGCCAAAAATAGGTTTAAGAAGTTGAAACTGGTGTATAACTCAAATTCACTTGATTTATCAGTCAGGAAAAAATGAGCAACATGACCAAAGTTGTCATAATTTATTCTGGAATGACAGAATGATTCCTTTTGATGACCTTTCTCACTGGAAAATTATATATGCATTTTACCTTGGTTTTTCTGGAATTGACAGCATCTTGTTCACATTCAAACTCTAATTCAATTTTAATTTTGGATCAGATCAACTACCTACATTATATTCTGACCCATCATTTAGTTTTGATTCAATTGGGTTAATATCTGAATTTTTCTCAATCTTTTAAGAAGTATCCCTCTTCTGTGCTCTAGTATCCACTCAAGAATCAGCCTACTATTTTATTTTAAATTATCATATTAGTTTATTTGAGGAAGTATGAGCATTTCATGATCTAATATTTCCCCATACTGCATTTAAATAATTTCCATGTTATCTGACTGAATAAAACTTCACATTAAATCAGGAACATGTACATATATATGGTTGAATATGTACTTTGACATAATATATTTAATTACTGAAATTGAGAATAGATATATTTTGTATCAATGTTGTTGTCAGGTTCAATTATAAGAATCCAGTTCCTCTTCTTTATTCATCATCCATTTTAAATGAATAAAATGGATACTTATTTAAGGTTTGAAGGACTTCAAGACATACATTGAAATCACTGTCAGATAATATCAGTGCACTGTGCAACAAAATCAATTTTACAATGTTCATTCTCAGTTACAAAGGCAAGGCTGCTGCCATGTTCATTACCTGCCTGGTACAGTCAATACCAGATGACTTGTCACAGTCATGCTACATCAGTCCTGCTACCTAGAAAGTGTCAACCTACCAAATTAACTTTACTCTCAAAACATGGCTCATTTTATTACTGTCTAGCAAAGATGAGTTACAGGATGAAAAGAAATGTTTACAAAAGAAGATGTGGGAAAATGTAGAGACTCAAAGCTTCTAAAATCTATAGATGTCCCCAAATCATGCTCATTTTCCACTTTACTACCCTATATCAGAAGTTGGGGGAGAGATGAGCACCATGGATCCCAGGCTTCCATTGTAGGAAGACATTCCTAGGCATTTGAACCCTAACTCTCACTGTAACACTATGAAGATATGGGGCCTTTGGGAAGTTACAAGGTCCTAAGAGCAGAACTGTCGTGAATGTGACAGCACCCTAATAAAAATAGGTCCCTGGGCTCTCATCACATGATGAGAGAGAGCAGGTACTTATGAGACTCTAAACTGTAATGTTTACACTGAAGATAAAACAGCTACATTATAGTTAAAAACTATCAAAAGAGGAAATAGTATTCACTCATTAAAAAAGGGAAAAACTATTTTCACACTTTCAGGGGACTTAAATTTAGAAAGCAGAACTAACTCCTCTTCCCACTTAACTTTGGGAAATACAATTTTGTGAAATAGGAAATCTTCAAAGGGAATGTGATAGGGGAAAGTAATGAGTGGACAGAATAAATATTATTTGGAAAGAAAAAGAAAGGAAATGTATATAGGGGATGGGGATTTGGGGTGGGTAGGGATAAGGGTAAAAATGAAAATTAACTCGTGTCATATATGGGTACAAATTCCCCAATGTTGAGTGCGACTGTGAACTGTATATAAAATGTATCAATAAATAATTCAATTTTTTTAAAAAAGAATATATCGGGCCGGAGGGTTAGCTCAGTGGTTCTGGCGCCTGCCTAGCAAGCACAAGGTCTGGAATTCGATCCCAATAACCACATACAATGCTGGGCGTGGAAACTCACGCTCACCAGCAATCAATACCACATACCACAGTGCCGGGTGTGGTGGCTCATGCCTGTCATCCCAGCACTCGGGAGGTAGAGGCAGGAGGATTGCTGAGTTCGAGGCTTGCCTGGGCTACATAGTGAGCTCAGGGCCAGCCTGAACTACAAAGTGAGACCCTGTCTCAAAAAAAAAAAAAAAAAAAAAAAAAAAAAAAAAAAAAAAAAAAAAAAAAAAAAAAAAAAAATATATATATATATATATATATATATATATATATATATATATATATATATATATATATATATATATATATATATATATATATTTACTCTCACAAACCGGGTGGCATCTGACTTGGTCCAGCCTACTCATGAGTAAGCTCTTAGTCTCACACACAAATAGCTCACATTTTTCCAGCATTCTTTATGTTTTTTCTGCCAGACTCAGCAAACAATATAATATTTTATGCTTTACAAATTCTTGTCTTAATACTGCTGTTTAGATATAAATATCCTTTCTCAGAATTTTTCTAACTTATTCAGTTTATCATCCAATAGAAGTTTGTAATCTTTAGAGGTCAAAATCTCTGTCAGAATATCATGAGATCAAAATTCTTCAGAAAAAAAAAAAAACTACATAACTTTGTATGTCCTTTCAAAAGTTTACCAAGTAGGCCCAGGACTGATGTAAAGTGAGCATGCATGAGTATTAGAAGAAAGTCACAATACTTTTTGAGAGGATACAGTGTGCATTCAGAGTGAGTATTGGCCAAGACAAATCAGTTTATATATATTTTAGGTAGCAAATTTGTCTGGGAACAGATATCTTGAATTAGAAAAGTTCAAGATATTTCTTTCTGATGAGTTTAGACTCATAAGTACTTGTTCTCTCCCTCTCTGCCTCTCCCTCTCCCTCTCTCTTCGTCTCCCTCTCCCTCTCTCTCTCTGTTAATGTGATAAGAGCCAAGGGACCTATTTTTATTGGGGTGCTGTCACATTCATGTGTTGCAAATTGAATAGTACTGCTCCATCCATGATGACCACATCACACAAAGAAGCCATGTGAGAAATGCAGATATTCCTCATTTAATGAGCTACCTGTTTAATGTCTGGTTAGATTTGTGACCTACTGCTCAACTTTTCTCTTCATTCAGTTTTCTACAGCTTATTTATAGAAGTTGTAGACTTGTTTATCTTTACAGTATACCTTTTTATACTGCAATATGATTTTTGCTGGCTGTACTGTTCAGTACAGTAGTGCAGTTTAATGTTCTATTATTAATCACAGTACTGCATGTAAGAGTTATGCAAATAAAAACAAAATCATAAAGTTGGAGTCTCTTCAGCCACTTCTTTGTCCTGATTATTGTAATGTACATTTAGCCACTAATTCATTTAACAAGCTATTTGGAGGAATATAATTCTGTCATTGAATGAGGCCAGTCTATGATACTTAGCTCTTGAAATCAAGAAGAGTTGGATTTCTAAATTTACTACTTATTTGGTGTATGATACAAGACATTTAATTACCTTGTTGAAGAGTTTCTCATCTTTACAGTCAAGATAATAACATTTAAGCTATAGGATTGTCTGGAAAGTATCCATAAGCATTTGGTGAAGAATTGATCCTAACCAAATAGACTACAGGATGACAGTGATGATTATGCTAAAATGTTTATCACTTGGATAATCTTTTTAGCATCCTGAGAAACTCTATTTGACTCTAGGGTGTTTGGGATCTTTCCTGAAATTTATATTTTACTTATAATCATTTCCATTTCAAAATCTAACTCTTCTCTAAAGATCAGTTTCATAGCATTCACTATCTATAAACAGTTCCCACAACCATGATGCACCATATCTTGAAACACTTCCTACCTTTCAGTACATCTTTAAAGTTCCCCTCAACAATGATTTATTGATAATACATTAGGTAACAGATGTCAGGTACATAGGAAGATCAGAAGGATAACATAATCACAGGCCATAAGTGGAACCCAGAGGGGTGGAAGCCTCAAGTGAGATAGAGAAAGCCTTTTAGAGCAAATAATATCTGAATGACTGGTGGAAACATACAGGAATAGAATAATGGATGAATGAGTCTTAGTTATTACAATGTTCTTTCCCCATGTTTTGTAGGAAACATTTCCAAGTTTCCACCAAAAAAAAAGTAGAAAAGGATGAAAAACAACATTTATTATCTTAGTTCATATTAGTAACTCAATTTCCCTTAGGACTGCTACATATGTGGAAGGGGTTTGGGACTGAATTAACAAAGGTACTTGGGTAACACTTGAAATAAGATCCAGGAGTGAAATAATGTATCTATAAATCTTTTTCTGTGTCTGTGAATTCTGTTCCCTGAGCTGCTTTCTTGGTACCTGGAGGAGAAAATAATTATTTTAATTTTAAAAAGCCAGTAGTTTCTGAGACTTACAAATAGACAAATTTTCCAATATGTTTAACATGTTTTAGATATAAAAATATCATGAGGTTTTTTTACACTGATAATTTCCTAATAAGTAATACAAGAAAAAGGACAATTGAAATATCTATTAATTCACCATTCCTCTACCTATATATTTAGGCAGACCCTATTATATGGACCTATATGGGAAAGGGTTGCCAGGGTGCCTGCAAAAAAATGGCAGTGATAGTTAGGACTGGTTCTGAGGTGTGATGAAAGTCAGCTGATTATAAACACTATAAGAGCTCCGAGAATAGGTAGGGCAATGCTTATGGCTGGGATATTAGTAATAAATTAAATTTGAGCTAAGTGTGGAAAATGGTAAGAAATTGGAGGCAGAGAAGAAAAGAGTTTCTCATGCAACAGGAACCACACAATTCTTAAAGCAATGAACTGGCCACAGAAGTAATTGAGACTGGTGAGACAGGCTCTTGTGGAAGTGCAGAACTTCTTCCTTCCTTTCCCAGCTCTAGGAAACTGGCTGCTTTCAGGAAGAAGGAGGCCCACTAGAGAATCTGAAGAGGGACTTCCTGGGGGAAGACCATGATTCCTACACTTCACATTCTCAGTGTCTGTACAGTACTTGATGTACACTGGAGTAAAATAAAAACTTGGTTATTACAATGGTCCCAGCTTCACCTCAAAACCTGGATGATAAAATACTTCACATTTAGAGTGTTCCTAATAATTCCCAGGTAGCATAGGTTATCTAAAGAGTGATATAACTCTATTATCTGATATGGAATAATTGTGAGGTTCAAATGGGATCATTTAGGCAATGTACTCAAATAATAAAGACATTCTTAGAATCCTACTCAAGAGTTCCTTGTACCAGAAATTGTAGAGACCCAAAGTGTACATGAGGGAGGTAGGAACCAAGGTGAGGTACAGTTCTTAAGTTAAAGGTAACAGGAGTTAATAATGAGTTAAGACCTAGTGTTCATTAAGAATGATAAATTTCAGTTATTTATACTCAAATAGATGTATCTTGAGGACATACTCACAGACGAAATAAATAGGACACAAATGTATGAATGCCATCTCATTTCTCTGGTATGAGAAACTGAGGGTGTAAATGAGGTCCAGAATGTGTGATAGCTATTCTGAAAAAGGAAGAAAATGTTCAAAGGGAAAAAGCAAAGGAAAGTGTAGGAGAAAGTATAGAGGGGAAAGAAAAAAATTTGATAGTACAAAAAAATGAAACAAAGTTTAAGTATCTAAGGCATCCAGAGCTGTAGGGAGGGCAGAGGAATGGGGAAGAAAATGAGACTCGAGATGTGTCACGTACTGGTACAAACTCTAAATATTGAATGTGATCACAGTGCATATATAAAAAGTACTAATAAAATCAATTTTTAAAAAAGAACTAGGGCCATCGCTCATATCTATTCTAAGAAGGTATCTAAACAAAAATAAAAATAAATCAAGTTACTGGATGGTGCATTGTGGGAGAGTGGTCAAGGAAGCTACTCTTTAGGAAAAGGAATTTGAACTGAGACTTGATGGAATGAGAGCATTGAGGGTAAAACAGAGTGCAAAGGTCCTGATGCAGGAACTTAGTGCCACTGCTGAGAGAACAGTCCATTTGGAAGAAGAAACATAAACACATTGTGGGTAACCCAGCATTTTCTCTGAGAACCTGTAGATGGCAGACCATGAGAGCCCTGTAGACCACAGTAAAGACTGATTTTATTTTGAATGTGACAGGCACAAGATAGTTTAAATATATGTGTGAGAAGGATCACTCCAGCTGCTGTGAGGAAGGTGTGGAAATTCCAGCGGTTATATATGGAACTAAATAGAACAGCTGAGAGGTTAATGCTTCACAACTATAGGGGAGCCAGGCGTGGTGGTGCACACATTTAATCCCAGCACTTGGGAGGCAGAGACAGGAGGATTGTTGAGTTTGAGGCTTGCCTGGACTACATAGTGAGCTCAGAGCCAGCTTGAACTACAAAGTGAGATCCTGTCTCAAAAAAAAAAAAAAACTATAGGGGAATTATGGCATTTTTGATGAGAGGGTAGAAAGAGAGGGTGTGCATTTGCTCTCATCATAGAGATACAGTACTCAGGACCTAAACTGTGAGAAGGAAAGGTTCATTTTGGCTCACAGTCTATAGGTGTTTCATTCCATAGTTGGCCAACTCCAGGAGGGATGGCACATAGCAGAGGTGTATGGAGAACAACCAGCTCATGGCCTGGAGATGGAAAGCGGGGTGGGGTGGGGTGGGGTGTGGGACTGAGGAAGGAGGAGGATGTCCCCTCCCAGGCCATGTCCCAGTGACCCACCTCCTCCACTCAGGATTCACTGATAAGTACCAGTGCTTATGACCCAAACTCTCCCCAAATCATATCTCTGAGCTCATGAGCCTTTCAGGGAGCATATGTGTAAAAATCATGCTAAACTGAAAAATAATGAGATCTAAGGACTTGCAGAGATCTGCCAGTGGTTGAATAAGTGGACAGTATGTGAGAAAAAGATAAATCAGACCTAAAAGCACAAGTTTTTAGAACTTGAATGTACAGCAGAGCTGTGCTCTGGGTCAATGGCCTCTTCAGGATAAGGCAGGTTTGACAGGTGGTATATACAATGCTCTCTGGACATGTAATATTTGAATGGTTATTTCCCATGCTGTTTATTCAATAGACAGATAGATATACAAGATCAGAGTGAGGGAGACAGATAAGATTCGAAATGTCCATTGTGTGGCATTCAGGTAAAAGAGAGGGCAATGACAATATTTCAAAGGGGGCAATTACAATTAGAGACTCATTAGACCCTGCTATTGCTCTGCTGGGTTATTCACAAAAAGAAAATGAAAGCATCATAACACGTGAGATTTGTACACCTATGTTTATAGCAGCTCAGTTTGTGATAGCTAAATCTTGGAAACAACCCAAAAGCCCATCAATAGGTGACTGGATAAATGAAATGTGTTTTATTAAAAATAAAATTGAGTAGGGGCTGGAGATTTAGCTCAATGGTTCCAGAGCCTGCCTTGCAAGCGCAACGTCCTGAGCTTGATCCCCGGTAACCACATACAATGCTGGGCGTGGAGACTCACGGCCACCAGCAATCAATACCACATACCACAGTGCCGGGTGTGGTGGCTCACACCTGTAATCCCAGCATTCGGGAGGCAGAGGCAGGAGGATTGCTGAGTTTGAGGCTTGCCTCGGCTACATAGTGAGTTCAGGGCCAGCCTGAACTATGAAGCGAGACCCTGTCTCAAAAAACAAACAAACAAACAAACTAGGATTAGAGGTCCCATTTGACCCTGCTATTCCTTTGCTAGGAATATATTCGAAGGAATTAAGAGAATCATATCACAAAGACATGTCTGCACCCATGTTCATAGCAGCTCAGTTTGTGATAGCCCAATCTTGGAAACAACACAGATGCCCCTGAACTGGAGACTGGATAAAGAAGATGTGATTTAAAAGAAAAAAAAGGAAAATTACTCTGCCATAAGAATGGCAAGATTCATTCATTTATTTGCAAATGGACACACCTTGAGGATATACTAATAAGTGAAATAAATAGGTCACAGATATGTAAATACCATATCATTTCTCTGGTATGAGAACCTGTAGATGTAAATACGTTCTAGAATGTATGATAGATTTTGTGAAATAGGAAATATTCAAAGGGAATGTGCTATGCTAGGGGAAAGAAATGAGGAGAAAGAAGAAATATGATCTGAAAAGAAAAAGAAAGCACATGTATATAGGGGTGAGGGGTTGTGGGGTAAGTAGGGATATGGGTAAGAATGAGAATTAACTCATGTCATGTATTGGTACAAATTCCACAATGTTGAGCTGTGTATAAAATGTATCCCAATGTTGATTGTGAGCTATATATAAAATGTACCAATAAAGAATTCAATTAAAAAATGGTGAGTCAGTATCTGTTAATTTGTCAAACATTTACAAACCTTTGTATAAATTAGGTATGAAAGTGGTTTTACTTACAAGGAAAGGAATTTGAAAGAGGGGCTGCTGTCCAAAAGAGTATGTGAACAGGCTGAGAAGGAGAGAATTTCAGTCAGTTGAATTCACAGAAGGAAGCACAAACTATTGGAGCATACATACTTGTATCAATAATACTGGCTTTTCCCTACTGTTTAAGTACAGCAAGATTACATAAGAGATAGCAAAGGGAACACAAGGATTTGGGTTAAAGGCACAATCTTGAAATTCCTTGTAATCTGCGTAACCTCATTCTGTTGTTGGTTACTTATTTTATAATTTAAAGACTGTAGATATGTCTAAGAATTGAGCAAGTACATACACAAAACCCTTCACAGTCATGGGAGTGGCCAAGGTAAGTTTCAGAGGATTGAAATTAGAGTGCGTGGGCCCAGACACTTCAAGGACACAGAGATTATTTTATTAGAATGTCTAAGTAGGAACAAATGAAGCTAGAAAAAAGTTGAAAAATCTTGGATGATCTCATAAAAGGCTTTGAAGCAGAGTAAGGATTTAGATTTGCTTCTCTTTAGAGTGAAAGCTACTCAGAGATCAAAGCCATAGGTGAAAAGAAAGGTTGACAGCAGCATGGAGAATTGATTGCAAAAAGTTTTTGATGGAGACAGGTTGCATCAAAAAGAAAGAGTAGATGTCAGTTCACTTTCCCGGTAATTATAATAATGACCCTATGTTGGTACTGTTAAAAACTAAAGTTAGAGTTCATTATTACAACAGAGCAATTTTTATATGAGAAGAGAATGCCAACTTTTATTTTGCAGGAATTCCAACTTTTCAAGAAAATGTTTACACTGAAAATATAACAATGGAAATATTCAGAGCACTTTCAGCAAGATATTTATGTGTTGTTATAACAAAAATGTTGCTACAATGAAGTAACTTACAACTCATCCTACATTAGTCAGAGGATCTCAATAGCACTGTCTTCTGAACAAGGAAATTCTATCTACTCCACAAAATACTTCACATCATAGTAATAATAAAATACTGTTAGTGCTCGCTTCGGCAGCACATATAATAATAATAAAATACTGTTGATTAGTAATAATGTCAATCATGGAAACAACTTTACCATTTGTTCTATATTATCTTAATTAAAATTAAAAATTAAAGCAAAAGTGAATTAAATCCTACCTCTTTAGTGAGTTGGGAGAGGCATATTTGTATCTGTTAAACTGAAAGTTTTTAACCTGATATAATTTCTCCACACAGACTGAGACAATAGAAAAAAAAATTAATACTCTTTAAATGCTCAAATATTTAAAAACAGTCAAAGGTAAAATCTTAAGTGTCCATTAGAATCCTAAGAAAGTTTTTCTTGTCCACATATGTATGATGGTGTAAGTGGTTGCAAGATTCAGAGATGAGAAGACATTTACAGTGGGGCTAAGTGGAGAGGGCAAAAGGCAGAAGCAAGAGTGGCAGTGGAGGGGGATATTTTAGCTCACTTACTGATACAGCTGGTCATTTCTGATCACAAAGGGAAAGGACTCCTTTGGACTACACTGATATATGGCAAGGATAAAGTAAAGCTCCTATTATGATTAACAAAGTCCTATTTCAAGGTAGGAGATAATATATTTCAAAGTTACTAAAGCTCCAAAATAGTTTTTCCAAAACTCAAGGTAGCTGGGTCTCCTTGTCAAATCCCTATATTGCTCACCCTCAGTCTAAGTCCCCACGATATTAGTATATATATATTCTAGAAAAGATATATATTTTGCTTTTGATTATAATTTCGTTTGTACTTGTCTGATTTCCTCAAGTGATCTTTATGTTGTATGCAGGAAAAACATATATGACTCAGAGTAGCTGTTGAATAAATGAAAGAAAATTTACTTAGAAAATAGAGTTAGGGTCCCTGCAAATGAGTAACTGAACTTCCAAGATGTTGTTATCATCTGAAATGTTAAAAACTATTTGAAATACATATTAATACATCTGGGTAAGTACTAAATTTACATCACTACAACAAATACCTGAGGTTGATCTATCTACCTATCATCTATCTATCATCTATCATCTATCTATCTATCTATCTATCTATCTATCTATCTATCTATCTATCTATCTATCTATCATCTATCTATCTATCTATCTATCTATCTATCTATCTATCTAATCTATCTATCTATCTATCTATCTCTGTTCAAGCAACGGGAACATGGAATCAGAACTTCTATTTCCTCTTTAGAAGACTCATTTATAGATAACTTTATTACTTGGCGCACATTAACTATTCATATATAACAAATACTGTACCATGTTTCCTCCAAAGTAAGAGCTATTAGGAAAATGAAAATCCTTGAAAACGTCAGATCAAAAATGTCAGCTCCATAAAGCCTAACCTCGGCTTATCCACTATCACTTTTATCTTGTGCACGTGCAATTCTACAAGGCAGGTAAAGCAAGAATAGGTAAAATGGGGCTGGTAGTTTTCACTTCTAGTTTTCCAGGATGAATATTTTCCTGCTAGGACTTATTTTGGGGAAGGAGGATTTAGTAATAAATGTTTGTAAGTATCTGATTTTGTTTTAATCAGTCTATGCAACCCATACTTGGCTGAACTTTGCCTTGTATAAATTACATCACTTATTTACTGAATGTACATTATACTCTACAAAGTTATATAGTTTGGCTTATGAGCCATCAGTTATAGGATTAAGTTCACTTTAGAATTTATCAGCTATGCAATTTGATTAATCTTTGTTAATTTTAATAGGCATATGTTTTCTTACTTTTTAAAATAAGGGGACTAACTCTCTTGGGAATGCTGAGTAGGTGACATGGAGGGACATTTGTTATATGCTCACTAAAGGATAGGCTCTGTTGGCATCACTGTCATGGTCAGATGAATTGGTGATGTAAGCTTTAAGCCCAAGAGCCTTGTGCAGAAATGTCTGATGTCTTTTGTCCAAAGCAAGGTGGTGGCATCTGGCAAAGTGTGTCTTCATATGGTAAGGACATCATACAGCAGGAGGGGAAGAGGTAGAGAGAGAGATTGGATAGAGAATGAGAAGGGGCGGAACTTCTTATAAGAAACCTATCCGTGACATTGCTATATTCCAGAAGTTGGAGACTTTATGGCCTAATCACCTCTTACAAGTTCGACCTGTTAATGATATGTTATCAATTAAATTTCAACATGAGATTTGGAAAGGAAAAAAAAATCAAATCATGGCCTTAACATGATCTCAGATACTGCAGGATTGTAATCCCAGTGGAAAGGAAATATATGGAACTGGGTAACTGCCTGCAGGATTTGTGATACTGTATACAGAGGGGAAATAAAGTCTAAAAGTATCAGTGAATTGTCTCTCCCTGCCCCCCTTCCACTACCAAGAACTGAACTCAGGCAGGTGCTGCTATGCTACATCCCTGGCCCTGTGTCAGTGAATTGGAAAGCAGAAATCAAGGCTCAAGAAAATTACGGATCCTAGAATTTGCAGGGCTTATAGCTTAATAGAAGGGAGATTTACAGAGACTGCCCTGGGAATTTACAGAGAGATTACCTCAAATCCATGGCTGAATATTCATCTGTATGTGTATGAGGTTAACACATCCCAAAGCTCACATGCATTTGGATAGTCTGTTTTCTCAACAGAGCACAGAGACCACATAGCATGTGAGGCAACTAAGCAGTCACTAAAAAGACTACTAACGGTAGGAGTAATGAGGCAAAATTACCCACGGAGTTACTGCTCTTCTGATCTACCAGCACAACATAAAGGTAAAGAAAAAAGATCAGACTGATTTCATTTAACATAACTGTTTGCTTGTAGATAGTCAAGCATTTTTTAAGTGAATACTACAAAATGCAGCACTTGACAACATTACAAGATTTATGGTGACAAAATTTATGATGCCTGGAATTCAATTAAAAAATGGCCAGAAATGGTGCTGGGAAGTAGTTCAGTGGCACAGCACCTACCTGGTAAGTACAAGATCCTGAGTGTCATTCCAGTTAAGAATCAAAAATGACCAGAAGTGCAAAAAAGCAGGAAAATGTGCATTATGAATTGGAGAAAAGTAGTTCATGATGAAATGTGAATTACAAATGCCTACAGCAGGACACAGAGGACCCTCACTGCCATACAGAGAAGCCACAGAGATGAGATTTTCTAGAGCAACTCGGGGATCTCCATACTTGGTTATGGTTATCAGTTTGCCTTTAACCAGTCCTGGGAACCATGGATTGTTCTCTTTTCTTATCTATGGTCTCAGAGAGGATTGGGTGATCTGGAACAAATGAGCACATGTCTCAGTGCCCATTAAGAAAATGTGTAAAACCATTCCTAGATCAATGCATAGGAATAATATTAAATATTGTTAGTTACTAATTGCTCTGAAGTGGCCAAGCTCCAAGGTCAAGAAAGCATCTATAGGCATAAAGTTGATTTAAGCTTTTTGAGTCTGCCAGAAATCAGCATAAATGCTAAATATATATCCACATATAGGCATGCTCATTATATTTCAAATTAACATTACCAATGACATGATTTAATATAAAGGGTCTTTGCATGCTACTTTAGGGGGAAAGACTGGATACTGTCATGATTTTTATTTCACTAAATTACTCCACAAACAGTACAACAGAATTAGCTATTAGAGAAAGAGCATTGTCCTTGCTAATATAAATTTGAATGTACAGTTTTGATTTTCACCATGATTCGGTTCCTGCTCTTCAAAATCTATCAACTTCCTTATAGCTGCTGGTTAAAATTATAATTTCTAAGACAAATAAACATCATTTCCTTTCTAACCTTATATTTTTCATGATAATTTAGGAGACATAGAGAAACATATTATGATAGGTAATCATTTGAAAACACACAACTCTTTCAACGCCTGCCATGTTCAGCTTCATTTTATAGCATCTGTCTTGGCAATAAAAATTGTGCTTGGCAGCAGAGGTATGCAGTGCAATGCAATGAAGAAAAAACAGTTGTGACAGCTGAAAAATAAAGCACAATATGTGAGCGCACATGTGTGTGTATGTGTGTATGTGGGGGGGGGGGTTCAGAACAGAAAAGCTCTCTCCTTTCCCAGCTTTCTTTCAAAGGGGAATGGTGTTATTTTGGTCGGCTTCTTTGTTTTCTTTTACAGCGAAGCAATGCCTCTGGAGGAATGAGACAACTGTCACATCAAGGAGGGTTGCCAAACAACCTCCAATCAGTCCAAAAGAAGCTCCCCAACTAGTTCCACAAAAAGAAAGCAATTTAATCCAGCACACACAGATGGATTGTGTCAGTAACATTTACTATTATTAAAGCTGTGTTTCTCTAAACAAAAACCTATACTACATTAGTTTTTAATGCAGTTACACAGAAATATTATACATGGCATTATGATTATGCAGAATCTCATTAGTGTACTCACACTTCTACAAACTCTAAATTTAATGTAACTCCCAACTATGTCATTCAAAAGTGTCAAAAAATATTTTGTGTTTTGAAGACAAGTCTACAGCATCACAAATCCAAAACTTTGAAAGGATATATGTAGACATTGAAAATGAAATAAAATTTATGTAATGTTTTATGTTTCAGTGGGTTGTGATAAATCAATTGCTATGGACAGAATGTACCCTCCAAAATGCTGACATGAATGTGTGGGTCCCATAGTATGAAGAGATGGGACCTTCAGGAAGTAATTACATCAAGGGGGCTTCAATCTCCAAGTGGATGAAAGCCATGGGACAGTTACCACGGGAGGCATTGTTAGCAAAGGGAGGTGTAGGGCCTCCTTTTCTGCTTTCACATACCCTTTTATAATGTGATAAATCAAAAAGAAAGCCCTCAACACCTGTGCTCTCACTACTTTGGTTTTCCCAGCCTCCAGAACTGAGTCTAATAAGCTTTTAATGCTTATGATCTAATAAGTCTGTAGTATTTGGTTATAGCAGTAGAAAATGGACTAAAACACTAATTTAAACACATTTAGAATACTTCATCTATGTAATCTGCAGTTCAGTGCATTCAAAGAAAAAAGTCTGGTTCAACCTAGTATATTCAATTGTTATGCCATTTGATTAGTGTCCAGATTTAGTACTTAAACTTTATCACACTTCATTATGTATTTTAGGATGACACAATACAAGATAAATAAAACATATTGGACTTAAAGGTATTGTCTATAAATTCCCTATGATAAACAGTGTCAGTAATGGAGAAATATAAAATGCATCCCCATGATTACAAAATAAATATATGGTATTGTTATTTAGTGTATCTGACATTAATGGTATACACTGAAGGGAATAGGAGGAACAAGTTAAGATCAGGACATTGAGAAAAGCATGACAAGATAAGGCCCACAAGTGTTGGTACAGAAGTGGCCTCTCACTTGGGATAGTATCATACAGTCACTCTAAACAGTGTGATTTGTGTATTATGAGGTTTGAAAATAGCACACTCAGACAAGACCATCAAACCTTTCACACATACATACCTTGTGAAACATCACAGTAAATTTGTCAGTATGACTACTCTGATTGATTTAAATGGTTCAATCAAGAATATAGAAGTGGGCTGGAGGGTTAGCTCAGTGGTTCCGGCGCCTGCCTCGCAAGCGCAAGGTCCTGAGTTCGATCCCTGGTAACCACATATAATGCTGGGCGTGGAGACACGCCCACCAACAATCAACACAGCATACCACAATGCCGGACCTGGTGGCTTACGCCTGTAATCCCAGCACTCAGGAGGCAGAGACAGGAGTTCGCGGTGGCTTGCCTGGGCTACATAGTGAGCTCAGGGCCAGCCTGAACTACAAAGTGAGACCCTGTCTCAAAAGCAAAAAAAAAAAAAAGAATATAGAAGTGAATGTTGGATCGCTTCTCGGCCTTTTGGCTAAGATCAAGTGTAGAAGTGAATGTTGGGTGTGGCGGCCCACCCCTATAATCCCAGAACTCAGGAGGCAGAGGCAGGAGGATTGCTGAGTTTAAGGCTTGCCTGAGCTACATGTATCAAAAAAAATAAAAGAATATAGAAGTGTCTGATAAAATAGATCAATACACAAACCTAACACTCTAAAGTGATCCTAGTTCACAGAGCTTAGTTACAAGGGTGGACTAAGTGGTGGAAAATCACCACAAGGGGATCTTCTGGAAAAGGTGGAAATCAGCAGAGCAAAGAGAACAAAGTAGCCAATTAAAAATGAAGAAAAGATAAAGGTGTAATAAAGATAGATATTGTGGCTAAAACTAAAAGCCAAGACAACAGCATCAAAAATAACTTGATGTACTAATCCTGGCTCCTACAAAACACAGTGCAGTGTGGCAGGAACAATAACCTGCAGTCAGGCTTCCTTGAACAATATCCTGGCCATTACCGGGTATGTAAAGTATGGCCTTGTCGAAGTGAGTTATCTTACTGTTTCTTAGTCTCTCCATCTGAAAAGTGGACATGATAATTGTACCTCCTTGATAGGTTTGTTGTGAAGACCAAAAAATTAATGTTCCTAAGAGACTTACAGCTGTGACAGCATCATGAATGGACATTGCAACTCTTAGTTGTTTACATTTATGCATTAAGAATAATAGCACTAACTTGGAAATGCAGTTATGAGAACATAGAAGTTAAAATTTGCACAGCATTTCTCACAGTGATTGAATCACAGTAAGATTTCCCTAAAAGTATATTTGATTAATGTTGGTGTGAAGAGATAAATTTTTAAGCATCTACTCTGTTGAAAACTATTCTAAAAACTTTGTTTTCCGAGTTCATTTTACCATAACAATACTTTTGAGGTAGCTTTTTAAAGTGTTATCTATATTTTAAAGATAAGAAAATTGGGAACAGATACATAATCAGGACTAATTAATACAGTCTGGGAAAAGCTGTTAGAATCGAAAAATTAAAAATCTGTTATGAATCAAGGAAAGAAAGCTAATTAACAAAACACTTTCTGGCTTCTTCTTCAGTTAATTCTTAATTTGGTAAATGAATTGTTCAAGATAATTTGCTGTATAGGCACTTGATATACAACATATGGTTCCATGAGATGTTCTTTATCAATTGTACACAAAGAGGTTAGCAATCACCATAGCACACAGCACTAGCTAGTTTTCTCATCAACATACATTCTCTTCATCCTTTATTGAGTAATATAATTTTTTTTTTTTTTTTTTTTTTTTT
>PVIC010017278.1:0-32950 GCA_004025085.1 Thryonomys swinderianus | reverse complement strand
CAAAATCTAGATTGAATCTAAAAATTGTAAATATATGGTCATTTTACATTTATGAGAAAATATTTAAAAGGGGTGGTGTGAGTGGGAACAAAGAAATAGAGAAAGAGGAAGAGAGCAAAAACAAAAGAATGACAAGATCGATCCATTTAGGTGCAAATGGAGATACCTGGAGGATATACTAATAAGTGAAATCAATAGATCACAGATAGACAATTACCGGATCTTCTCTTTGACATGAACACCTGTAGATGCAAATGAGCTTTAGAAAGTATGACAGCTTTTATAGAGTGGGAAATTTCTATAGGAAACTTGGTGTGCGAATGTGATGAGGGGAAGGAATAAATATGATACAGAAAGAAAATAAAAGAGCATGTATAAAGGGGTGAGGAGGGGTGGGTGGGTAGGGATATGGGAAAAGTGAGAATTAACTTGTGTCATATACTGGTACAAATTCCCCAATGTTATACATGATTTTGAGATGTATATAAATTGTACCAATAAAGAATTCAGTTTATAAATTAAAAAAAGAGAGCAAAAACAAGGCTGGAGGAAAAATCAGGAAACTGTTGGCGAAGATGAGGAAAAGAGAAAAAGAAGAAATAAAAATAAGAATAGAATAGAAAAGCAACAAAAACCCCAGAAACTATGTTCAAAAATTAAGCAAAAGCAAGAACAAAAAGGAAGAAAAGAGAAAAAAGGAAAAGAAGAAAAAAGGAAAAAGAAGAAAAAATGTCCAATTCCAAGTGTGTCTCTACTATTACTAGTAGGTAGCACAGGAAGAAAGAGTCCAGAGCTAAGCTGGTTAATCCCAGCAAGGCAGCTGCTGCTTCACCGTGGGGGTGGATAATCCCAGCCAGTTTGCCTCTTTAGTTTCCCTGAAATTCGGGCCAGTTTCTGGGTAGAAGCAGATTCTTTGATCCTACAACAGTCCCTGTGCCTCCTGGCAGCTTGAACTCCACCCCCTGACCTTCTGTTTACTTGAGCTCAGCAACTGAACTAAGACCCAGGAGCCACTACATGGAGTTGGCCCCTAGCTGCTTTGAGCTCTGAACTCAGTTGGCCCCTCTCAAAGATGGCTATCAGCTTTGTTTTTATTTTTTTCCCTTTTTAGAATCAAGTTATAGTATGTACAGGTATAAATTGTCAATGAGGAATGTGATCATAATGTATTCCTAAAATGTACCAGTAAACTCAATTTTTTTAAATAAAAAAAGATGGGTATCAATAAAGTACCCTCTTGTAGGTGGCATCTGAACCCAGATAAATCATCAACCACTGCAGTCCATGGCATCCGATGTGCATTTCTCTGTGGAGGCCTCTGGGGTCACCAATAGTCATGTATCTGTAGGTTCAACACTCTGCCTTCCTTACAACAATGTGAGCCTATGCTCTGGAAGAGGTGGCTGCTTGCACCCTCCCTCTTCTTCATGAAATATCTCTCTTTTCTTTTCCTACAGACTTCAATTCTAGCTTCAGATCTTTCCTGGGTCCTGAGACCTACTTCCCTCCTTCTCTTCCTTGCCCTGCTGTATTGCAGCATCAGGACACCCAATGTGAGAGACTCTGGGAGAGACTCTTCCTCTGTCACTCACCACTCTGCCATCTTCTGAAAGTGTCTGAGGTGTTTTTAAACCATAAAAAATTTTGTAACTATCTTGGCAGAGAAGGAAGCACTATGAATTGTACTATCCTTACGATGAGTTTATCTAGCTAGTAAAACCCCATTATGTATCTTCTCAAAAATAAATTTCTAACTTGTAAGGATATTCCTTGACTTTAGCATTTTTTAAAATGAAATCACTGTAAACCTAAATCACCATGAATTTAATCCTATCTTCTAATGTACTAATCAATTTTTGAGCTGTTAAGTAAATAAACCAATATTTTATACTAACATACTCATTAATTTAATGTTATTTTAAACGAGGAAAAATAGACTCAGCTTTAGCTCAAGGCATAAAAAACTAAGGAGAGAAACAATTCGGAACTGATGGATTTCTTGACCTAACTTGGGATAAACAGGTTTGTAACTGCAAAATGTGCCTGACTTCCTTAAAGTTAGTATTAATAAAGGATAACTTGTTCCAGTCAGTCCACAATCTTGTAGTTTAAGCCTCCTTAGAATCTTAACCCTTAGATTCTCATTATAACCCATGATGATTATCATTTCTTGGAAAATAACCTCAGCTCACTTTCCCTCACACGCTTCTTCGTGCATTCACAGCACAAAACTTCAACCCTGAGCAAACCCAGTTGCTCACCTTTTCTGTGTCCGGTCTGGAAGTGAAAACTCTTCTGGGGGAGCGGGAGTCACAGCGGAGCCGACTGGCTTCGTTTGAAACCCGTGACTAGAAATCCCAAAAGGGGTTCCCTGGCAGTCTCGCCAGCGCTTTCGCCCGGTGACAGGTTGGATGGATGAGCCTCCTGCCAGAGGAAGGAAGCAGGAATCATCTTTACTTTTCTCTAGCCACTGTTTTCCCATCCAGTGAGCTCCTGTTTTCCCTGGTTGGCATCCCAAGCTCACTCTGGGCTGCTTGCCTACTTCCAGACGTAAACAGACACTCTCAGGTGGAATAATAAAAGTGTACCTCAGTCTAAATCATAGTTCAAGTTTATTATTCCAGTTCAAGTTTCTTCCGCCCCAGCTGAGGGCTCGGGCTCTCTGCGAGGACTTGCCACAGGGGATGTCAGCATAATCTGTTGCTCAGTATCTTTTCGCCTCACTTTTCCTCATCTTTCTTCCCAGCCTCTCATATTATGTTGCTTCCGGGCCCCGGAGGATCAGGAAATGATGAACAAGTTGAACATGCAGAAAATATTTTTTACCTTGCTAGTGGAAGTTTTCTTTCACCTTTCAACTAACCTCTGTCAGGGCAGGTATCCATATGCTGGCTCTTTTGTGACCCACCCCCCCAAAAAAAACTTTAGTGACCTCCTCCCACAGAGACCATCTTTGCTACTTTAGATTTAGCAAGCTCTAGGAATCCAGCGCCTCGGTTTCTGTACCCTTTTCTCCACTGTAAGAGGTATATCAACAAGCCCTTATGCCCCGAACCCCTTAAGCCTAAGGCAAAGAATTCTTCATACAAAATGATATAGAAATATTCAGACCTGATTCCATTCTTAGTGATCAGAAATATTTTACAACAGGACACATCTTTAGTCTGTTAAATCAGAACATGTTAGGATGATTCCATTTCTCACTACGAACACCTGAGAGCAGGAATCAAGCACTTAGAGCTTTCCTTTTTTAGATTTTATTTGTCTGCACTTGTATTTGTGTTTTGAAAATTCCTCTCTTGGATCTCCTTAGCCTTACCTATTTTTCCATTGTCTACGAAAGTAAATCCAATAAATAACACGACAGCATCCACAGTTTTTTTCTGTTTTCCTCCAAATGATCTTGTTCAATGAATTCTCAGTGCTTATATAAGGAAAAGAATGTGATGATTATTCAGCCTTTTGCTACCTTTTGGTAGCAAAGAAGTGTTTGATAGGTCCTTGGGTTTCTTAGCTTT
Source organism: Thryonomys swinderianus (assembly GCA_004025085.1). Taxonomy (NCBI): domain Eukaryota; kingdom Metazoa; phylum Chordata; class Mammalia; order Rodentia; family Thryonomyidae; genus Thryonomys; species Thryonomys swinderianus. The sequence goes on along the minus strand of PVIC010017278.1, from coordinate 29,432 downwards.
GGAGTGCTAACTGAAATTCTGATAATATAGAAAATCTCTTGTGCACCATGTTTTTACATCTGTATTTCATTTCATTTATTTTTCAAAAAGAATTTTATACTTTTCCTTTCACTTTTTATCACGCACACATTTTCCATCACTGTTGATTTATCTCTCATATTTTGCTGGAAGGATAAACATCATGATAATAAATCAAATAAGCAAATACAACCATAGAGTCTACTTGCCCGTTTGTTGTCAGAAGAAAACATCCTCTTTAAGCTAAAATATATGATGAAACTTCTGAAGTCATCTGACTGAAGGGAATGAGATTTTGCAACATTTGTCTTGGAAGACAAAAAGATCAGAGCAGCACCACAAAAGAGATTATTGCACTTGGAAACCAGGCCACCAGAATTTAGAGGACACAATAATTTAAAAAATATTATTGTATTTGGTAAGTTTTGCTGGTTCAGAACAGAGTCAGTGAGGCATTTCTCTGCCAAAATGCCACATTCCTTCTCATGGCACCTTGTGGTGGAATGCCCCGCTCCTTCCCACAATGCTTAGCATTCTCCAACAACAGGAAACAAAGCCAACATGGCCCCTTCAGCTGGGGACACTCCTCCTTTTCCCATAATCCTCCACATTCCCCTCTGACTCCTGATGTCATTACCCCATCATTGAAAGACCCACAGATTAGAGAATAGCATAGTGCCTTTCTGCTTCTGGTTACCCTATTCCTGCCCCCCAAAGCTATATAAAATGCCTGCACCCTTTGCTCCTCGCCACTCACCTTCTACCATTGTAAGCCTAGTCTAGCTGCTTACTCCTCCCATCCCTCAATAAAGCTTGTTACAGATACCTAGGCCTTGGCACCTTTTCTTTTAATTTTCTATCAGTATCTGAGTAGGATGATGTTATATGTGGCTTTAAGTTTTTAATTTTCATAAATTCAATTTTTTTCTTAGTTCTCCAATCCCATGTATTTACTTATATAAACAGTCTAGCAGGACATTATATTTGGTGTTATCCTTTGAGAGAAGATAACAAGTACCCAACACAAACAAATGGAACAAATAGGAAAATTATTCTCTTAATACAAATATGCTGAAACGGCTGTTCAGTGATGATTCAATAACATGAAGAATACAGGTGTTTCCATGTCTGTGGATGTTTGGTTTCTTCCTCCTACTGGTCATGACTAAGTTACTAACAGTCACTGTATAAAACTCAAGCCTGTAAATTATGAGAGAAAGAAGATGAAAGCAGCTTCCCACAAATCCTGCTTTAGCACCTTCTAGTGCAATTACTGGTAGGATTCCATCACTCAACTGACGGACTGGAAGTCCCCCCCAGTGTTGCAAATGGCTATTTTTCTCTGAAAAGTAGGAATCTGAATTCAGTTATTGCAGAAAATGAGAAAATGCAGCTGCTGCGATGTAAACAAGCAATGCATATAAACAAGTGTCAGCGTGAATGCTCAAGTCCTTCATTCCTGCACATTGTTCATCCAACTTGTTCTTTTAGCCAATACTATTGAGCAAATACAGCCAACTACTATTCTTGATATCAGGAGATATCAAGAACTTCTATTTTCATTTCTTCCTTTCATATGGCTCAGTTAGGCATCTTTGTGGTGGTTTCTTGAAATGTTATATATATTTAGGCCTAGCTCACTGACTTCCTGCCATGAATTGCAAGGGCTCGAAGACACAGCTGTTTTATATCACTACCCATTTCTCTACTTTCTCATACTTATATAGGCCCTCCATTAAAAGAAACTTCAAATAGGATTTTGAAATCTGTTTCTTATTTAATCAATAACAAACACCTCCATCATTCACTACTTACTGAATGTCTAATAGAAGGCTGGTAACAGAAATGTGAAATCCATGTCCTTTTTTCTTGGAGAGTTTTCCAATCCCATTTGCAATGGTTTTTTAACTTCTGTTCCCTTGCTAGTTTTAAGTTGGTTTACGTTGCTTCTCCTCTCATCAAGAACATCTAGGTTAAAGATTTTATATTTCATTTCCTTTAGAACTCAGTAGCTAAAGGTGGATGACAAAATCTGCAAGAAGCTACTGGACTTCATATAGTACTCTTGGCCTCCAAATCAAGTCATTAGTGCTCCTACAACACTTACTCTCTCATTACTCAGCTATCATCAGTTACATCCTTTTATTGCCATTATTAGAAATATTTACATTTATACCTTTTCCCCTTGAGGTATCATTAATTCTAAAATGTGGAAGTCAATAAATCATAATATCACAACATGGTATGTAAATATTTTCTATTGCAGCCAGTGTGTCCATTTATATGTTTCTCCTTCAAGAGCCAATATGACTGTAAAGAAATTATTTCTCATAGAAATTTGATTTAAATTTTCTCTTTAAAAAAATCTTTAATTACCTTTATCAAGGTACTCCAGGCTTTAATCACACTATGTAACTCAAAACCCTCCAGCCCCTTATTCCATAAATAAGCTCAGGTCAACCAATTTCTTGATACCACAGACTTGAAGTCAACTAGAAGGATCCATAGAGTTCACAGAGTAAAAAGGAAATAACCTTCCGGAGATGTGCGGCTTCTTTTATTTAGCTTAATGTTTTGAACAAATAATACCTTTTTCTTCATGTCAATATGTGAGGAAAGTTGAGAAGTATTAGAAATGCAACAACTTTCTCCCTTTTCCCCAAGACATGAATTGTGAACTATTCCTGCAGCAAAGTTGCCTTTCCAGGATTTCTCTAGAGATATAAGCATCATTCCCTGAGCATCCATATTTTCTTTTTACTGGTTTTATGCACTATCCTTGTTTGAACCTTAAATATCCTCCAAAGGTCTATGTGCTGAAGATTTAATTCTCAATTTGATGCTATTGAAAGGTGGTGGAAATAAGTGTACTTACCGCCTCTTACTGGTGGCAGTAAAAGGTACTGCCTGGTGGATTCTGCAGGTCTTTAACGACATGCCTTCAGAATAACACAGGAAATCACGATCTTATTTCCGGCTGTCAGATAACAGGAAGCTCCACTCCTTGTTTCCAGCATGATGTGCTGCCTCATCACAGGCCCAGAGTCAATGGGGGCCAACCAACCACGGACTGAAACCTCCAAAACCAAAAGCCAAAATAACCCTTTCTTCTTTTTAAGCTGTTTATCTCAGATATTTTGTTATAATGGAAAGCTGATAACACGTTCTTTAATTTTTCTAGGGTGCGTGTTCAAATTAATTACTAGAAAATATATTAAGAAGTAAGAATTCTGTGTCTTCTAATTCTGTAAATATTTTTATTCTGCCTTCAAACGGAATTGAGTGGTTGGATGAATTTAGTTCTATCAGCACTTTTAAGACATTGTTAGTTTTCTACCATTCAGTTGTTGAAACAATAGAAGCTACTATAATCATCATCATCATTGTTTAAACACATGACCTGAAAGCTTTTAGTATCTTCTGTTTAACATTGATCTTTGAAGTCTCACTGTGATTTTAGTGGACCATTTGTATTTATTTGGCTGGACCTCAGGAGTCCTACTTAAGATATATATATATATATATATATATATATATATATATATATATATATATATATATATATATATATAGATAGATAGATAGATAGATACATATATATATATAATTCATATATATATTCATATTCATTTTGGCTTCGTAAAATTGTTTTCGTTTCTCTGAAATTCTCCCCTTCCATTTTCTCAGTTTGTTTTTCTAGGCCTTTTCTTACACAGATATTCTATCTCCTTTATGAACCCTACTGTCACTTTTTTGTCTTAAATTTAAAAGGCACTTCATCCCTGTTTTATATTCCCAGAAATTTTCCTGATTTATTTTCCAAACACAGCTATTAAAACCTTAGAGCAACCATTCTTTGTGGGGTGAGATGGAATCTCAGTGTTGTTTTCATCTGGACTTCTCAAATGACTAGTGATGTTGAACATTTCTTCATATCTTTTTTAGCTGCTTTTACTTCTTCCTCTGAAAAGTGTTGGTTCATCTCAGATGCCCATTTTTGAAATGGGTCTTTAAATTTGGGAGGAGGGGCTGAGAATGGCTGCTATCTCAAAATTATCCAGCAACAAATACTGGTAAAGCTGTGAGGAGAAAGGAACCCTTCTCCACTGTTGGTGGGAATGTACACTCATACAACCTCTATGGATATTAGTGTGGAGATTCCTTAAAACCTAGGATTAGAGATCCCACTTGACCCTTCTTTTCCCCTGCTAGGTATGTACATGAAGAATTAAAAGATTCATATCACAGCAACATATGTACACCCTTGCTCATAGAAGCTCAGTTTGTGATAGCTAAATCTTACTGAGATTTTATCAAAGTGCAACTACCTTGGGGAAGAGACTTACCCTACTTAAGCTAGCTTTAGACTACCCTATGAGGACTACCCTATGAGGACCCCACCTAAAGTGTGGAAGAACTGAGAATAAGCATTTGTGAATTTACAATTCAGAGGCACAGGCTCACCCAGAGTGCATTGTTTGTGTGTGTGTGTGTGGTACCAGGGATTGAACTCAGGCCCTTGTGTGTCCAAGGTTGGCACGGTGCCACTTGAGCTAAATCTCTAGCCCCTGTGATAGCTGAGTCTTGGAAACAACCCAAATGCCCATCAACTGGAAACTGGATAAAGAAGATATGGGTTAAAAAAAATAAAATAGAGTATTGCTCTGCCATAAAGAATGATAAATTTGAGTCATTTATATTCAAATGGATGTACCTTCAGGGCATAGTCATAAGTGAAATAAATAGGTCACAGATGTGTAAATATATCTGTTCTCTGGTATGAGAAACTGAAGATGTAAATGAGTTCTAGAATATATGGTAGATTTTGTGAAATAGAAAATATCCAAAGGGAAATGGGGTGTAGGGGTAAGTGACAGGTGAAGAAAAAATATCATGGTAATAAAAAAAGGCAAAGTTTATGTGTATAGGGGTGGGGGATTGTAAGGTAGGTGGGGCGATGGGAAAAAAGAGAAATTCTATCATATACTGGTACAGAGTCTCAATATTGTGTGTGATCATGATGCATATATATAATGTACTAATAAAGATTCAAATTTTTAAAAATCCAGCAGCAAAATTTCCTTATTCTAAAATCAAGTTTCCCCATGTCATGGTTGACTTTATCTGTTCAACCTAAAGCAAACTTTTTACTTGGTAAACTCCACCTCTATATACAGAACCTCTGCTCAGCTCTTCTGTCACCTTATTTTTAAGGGAAAATCCATAAGCAAAGGCTATCAGGCATTTGTGAAAAGCTTGCAGCATGAAATGTGAGCAGGTTAGCTAAAATTTAGCTGGTGTATGTCATCCATAACATTGATTGTAATAAAAAGAGATAGCTCTAAGGTAAAAAAAAAAGTAAAAATTAAACATTTTAAGTGATTTAGCTTTTTATTTGTTTTCATCTGAAGAAAAGCAACAGCTCATTACATAGGATTTCAATAAGACTTCCCTTCAAGAACCATTTCTGGCTCTTGAGTCTCTAGCTTGGCTGCCTCTTTGGCTGAAGTTCCACATGAAACTAACATTTCCTATTTGTTTCTGTCATGTTTATTTCTTCAGAAAGCATTGAAAATTCTCATTCAGTGATGATCCCCATGACCATTTTCTTCATTATTAAGAAAAATACATATTTCTTTCCCAATAGTTTAAAATATCTGGGCATCAAGACCATAAATATCTGTGCTCAGTGCAAGACCTTGAACAGCAGAATAAATTCTTATTTCAACTTTTATTGACATTTTTTCCATTTCATCTACCAATTTATGGTTCATGCATTCTGTAAAGAGAAGGCCTACTTACCAAAAATTATGACAGTGTTATGATTCCAACTATCTTACACTGTTAATAATGTCTATCTAGAGGCTACATCTGGATTATGAGGTTGAATTTATGTTGGTTTCTCTGGTTAGTTTTGGTGGACATTCCTCCCACCACCTAAAGCATGCCAGCTAAAGACTAAGCTGGATGAGAATTTTCATTCAGCATTATATGTACTTATAAATGATTGAGCAAAGTTTCATAAGAGGATCTTGTAAAAGAAAGAGACATTTTTATATTGGGTAATCTCACAAATTCCTGACAGTAGGTCTTGGGATGCTTAGATCAGTGACTTTAATTTATTGTAATTTTGTATATACTTCCTGAAAAATATTGAAACTCTTTTCCAAACATTACCCCTTTTAGGTATCTCCGTTTTATGTCAAAAGATGAAATAACTGCAAAAGATGTGTTTGTGTATAAAATTAAACTTCACAATATCTTTAAAAATGTATCCAATGTAATCTAAGTATATAAATTTATATGATCCATTAATAAATATACAAGGAAGCTTTTTTAATTGAATTCTTTATTGGTACAATTTATATACATCTCAAAATCACATATAACATTGGGAAATTTGTACCAGTATATGCCACAAGTTAATTCTCATTTTTACCCATATCCCTACACACTCCCCCCTCCTCCCCCCTTTATACATGCTCTTTTATTTTCTTTCTGTATCATATTTATAAGGAAGCTTTTTTTGTAATCTGCTTTCATTGTGTTTCCCCCTCTGAATTTTATACTGTTACAATATTCAGATTATAAAATATCTAATTGGGCCAGAGATTTATCTCAGTGGTTCCAGCACCTGCCTCATAAGCACAATGTCCTGAGTTCGATCCCCCAGTAACCACATACAACGCTGGGCGTGGAGACTCCTGCCCACCAGCAATCAATACCACATACCACAGTGCCAGGCGTGGTGGCTCACGCCTGTCATCCCAGCACTCAGGAGGCAGAGGCAGGAGGATTGCTGAGTTCCAGGTTTGCCTGGGCTAGATAGTGAGCTCAAGGCCAGTCTGAACTACAAAGCGAGACCCTGTCTCAAAAAAAAAAAAAATTATTAAAGTGAATGACTTAGAAGGAAAAGATACCACAGTGCAGCATAGTTCTTCACTGCTGTTACCACTGGGACTTCACATAGGCTTCCCAAGGGTTGAGATACTTGGGAGGAAACAGTTCAGATTCTCATCTTTCACTCATTTCTTCCCTGAAACTTACTGGATCAAGAAAATCCTACAGTCAAGCCAATGCTTTCATAACTTCCATCTTTGCTTCAGAGAAGGTGGCACTTGTCCTACATCATTTTTATAGTGAGCAGTACCCACAGGGCACAGCATTACTATGAGTGTTAGAAAAGTGAGTGGCATTAATAACTAAATTACATATCAGATAGTTCCCAAGTCACACTTCCACAGAATACAATAAGATCAAAATTGTGCTGTCATACAGTAGATCATTAAAAATAATTTTCATGATAGATCATATAATTTTTGACTACTCTTTCAAAAGGAGTTTCCAAAACCTGGGTGAAATTAGTGGAGCAAAGCTCTGTTCTCTTTTAATTATTAAGTAAGCCCTTAGTCACTACATTTAAAAAAATAAAAAACTAAGTAGAAAAACATCAGGCCTTATCTCATTTTGAAATAAGAAATACTACTGTGGATTAATCAGGAAAATGACAATATCCATAAAAAGCCTGGGGATGTAGCTCACGGTAGAGACCCTGGGATTATTCCCTGGTATTACAAAAACAAAATAATTTTTAAGAATCAGCAATTTAACCCTTACAGCCTTGTAATTACAGGACATTGTATAAAGCTAATAAAAACAATTACTTTTTTTTTTTTTGGGATACAGGGTCTCGCTTTGTAGTTCAGGCTGGCTCTGAGCTCACTATGTAGCCCAGGCAAGCCTTGAACTCAGCAATCCTCCTGTCTCTGCCTCCAGAGTGCTGGGATTACAGGCGTGAGCCACCACACCTGGCACTGTGGTATGTGGTATTGATTGCTGGTGGGCGTGAGTCACCACACCCAGCATTGTATGTGGTTACCGGGGAATTGAACTCAGGACCTTGTGCTTACGAGGCAGGGACTGGAACCACTGAACTAAATCTCTGGCTCCACTTTAAGAAATTTTGACATTTCCTTTCTCTTGTGAAAGAAACAACAGCTTCAAAAACTTTAAAGAAGGAAAAATAAACTGCAGAGGAGAAAAGCCTCCCTGGTTAAGAAGCCCATTAGGAAATAAAGAGATTGGACAAAAGAGAACCAGGTAACATCCAATGTTCCAATTGGACTTGAAGTAGAAATCTACTAGAGAAGTCATAAAAAGAAATATAAAGGCAGATGACTTCTTTGTGCCAAAAGAGAAGGCTGGCTTCTTATCAGTAAAATATAAAATTACAACTGATTATCCTTGAGTTACAGTATTGTTCGGAGATGCCTGGTAAAAGGGGGGCTGGCAATAGATGATGGCTTTAAGACAGTGGGCCTCAATCTTTTTCAAAACACTTCACAGTAAAAATAGGATCTGCAGCTCCATGGCTGAAACAGGAAATCTACTTTGAAAAGACATTATTATCCTTCAATGTGGACTAATCTCTGATATTTGTCTTCTCTCCTCTGTGCTTCTTATGTATTTAAAACTTTACTGTAAAGAATCACCCAGTTTATTTCACCATTTTCTAGTGAATAATAATCTTCAGTCTGAAACACACTGCTATAAGATCTTCTGAGAACCAAGCTTATATCTTTGTACTGAATTTTTATTTTAAAAAACTCGTGAAGCAAAGCACACACGTATTTGACTCATCTCTCCTTAAGATATGCCAAGCTATTCACATTCCAAGGACATAGTCAGGATCTGTTGCATAGCAGTCCTCCAGTTGTGGGCATATTGTTTAGGATGAAATTGTCTTTGGAATGCTACAGAATGACAGTAAGTGGGGGAAAAACTTACCAGAGAACGATGTCCTCATAAACCAGACTTCCAATTGATGTAAACCGTCTGTTCTGAGATGAGGGTGAAATGGGAGTGGAGGAGGCAGGAAGGTTGGGAAGGAGGAAGACTTAGGAGAACAGATGATGTCAGTGGAAAGATAGTTACTGGATCTTCTTCATACAAATGATCTTCCCAATAGAATGCTAGATTAGCTGTGTTCGGCACATCTTGCATCTGATAGCTATCCTTGTTTGCCCTCTCTAAGAAGAGAAATATGTGGAATTAAGACATCAACTTCCTAAGAATGTACCATTGGAATTGGCTGCAGCCTAGGAGAATAATGAGTGAACAAACACACCATTAGGGCACAAGCCAAGCAACACAAGTAAATAAACACAATAGAAGAGATCTGGGAGAATATGAAAAAGACAGGACACGTTTCTTAAAAGGGAAAGAAAATATAGGTTTCTCATTTTACTATTTATGTAAGGACATATATTAAATGACTTTTTATAGGGAATAAAAACACTTAAAAACAAAATGAAAAATTTCTGAGGTATACAATGTTATTACTTTTCAACTCCAACTATAAAACAGAAAATTAAACAACATTTAGGACCTTGCAAGGTGTTATGATTAAAGACATGACCAAAGTGCCTACTACTCTGACCACTTACAATCTCTGTAACTAAGAATAGAAAACTTGGAATTATTATTAGAATTAAAAATAAGAAATAAAGAAAGAACTCTGATATAAAATTCACTGGAGAGCCCCTAGAAGTGGCCCCAAATAGAGCCTCACTGGAATAAACCAAGGGAGCTTTTAGAATCCCAGAAACTAAAGCCTAATCCAGATCAGCGAAATTGGAGTTTCTGAACAAGACCCAGGGATCTGCATTGTTTTAATCTAACGTACAGTCGGAGTTGAGAACCACAGCTCTAGACTGGTATTCAAGGCAGCACATTGGCCAACTGTCACAGTATAATCTGGGAACTCGTTACAAATACATAAGTGTACATCTGTCCCCAGACCTACTGCGTCAGAATCATCAATTGAATAAGATTTTCTGATGACTTCTGTGCATGTTATATTGCAAGAACCACTGATTGAAAACACACAGAGTACCAACTACTAGAATTCAGCGCTTCCTTAATATCTATGTCTTGCTTGAGGTTGATGTGCACCATGAAGCTCAGAAGGATCCAAGAGCCTGCTTGCTGTGCTTCAGCACTTTTCATTTATTTCATTGCTCCGAGTCGATGCCCGAATACCTAAAATCTGGAGGGCCAGTTCCATTTTATCCTATTTATCAGTATCCTGGGTCTTTCACTAGAGAGATCTGAATGTTGTCAGTCCATTATCCTTTAGTGCTGGATAAGTCTTGGCTTACTGGGCAAAAATCATAATTATTTATTTTTTCTTTAGGTCGAGCATCCAGTTAACCCTAAGGCCTTGCCTCCCTTGCATGGTCTTAGTTTTTAGTTTTTATTGCCAATTGGAATTGAAAATATGATCTGTGTTTAGCAGGGTGGCTGTGGGACACTGGTCCTCCTTGCATAGCCTATTCTCCTTCAAAATGGAGCTCGACTTCTGGATTCATATGTAGAACTGGATGCTGATGATACCTAATTCTGCTGATACTGCCTTTTCTATCTCTGGATTCCCTATACCTTTTTTTGTTTCCCTTTTGAGAAAGCTATTGGAATGAACTTATAGGCATTATAAAATACTGGTAGAGCAGAATTCCTACATCCCTCCACAGATAATTTCTGCAACAGGATTAGCCCCAGGCTTTGTAAAGTTCCTGTTCTAGTCTTCCCTTCTGTCCAATTATGTTTCATGATATGTGGCTCAGAAAATTTCATGTTTCATGCTTACCTGAACTTTATCCTTATTCCTAAGGTAAAGATTCAATGTAGAGTTATCTCAGATTCATAATATTTACAAGGAAACCTCAGAATTTTCTCTGTTTAAGGACAAAGAAAGAATCAATAAAAGGAGAAATACAAAACTAACTCTTACCAAACCAGAAAGTCTTTTGTGTTATTTTTCTAGTTAATACGAACTGGTTTCTGGACATTCTGTCCTTGTTTGAATTAAGACTAAATGTGTTCCTGGAGTAAATGTGTCTCTAGTTACTGGAAGTAGGATTTTTAAAGAGTTCTACTCTTACCTGAGTCATTATAGGTTGGATTTAGGACTATAAAACTGTGGATCACTGAAGAACAATCAGCCTCTGAATGGAGGGATGTGATATTCCTCCATAAAAGAACACAGAGGTTCCAGTGTCATTCAAGTCATATGAGCAAGATATGTAGTTGGTTTAGAATTAGGAGCTTTTAGACTGAACAGCTGTAACTCATTTGGACAGTTGCACACAACAGAAAGTTGGCAGACAGATACTCTTTTCAGACATTAAACACCAAGTTCTCGGGGCCAAATCTTGTGATTAAGAAATCAACTGTTTTCTTTTTCCCCTTCCAACCTGTTCTCAGAGTGTGGAAAGTTATGTGATTTTTCTTCTCTGACTCTCTAGTTGTGGTCTCTAGTTAGGAACTGCCTGTCTCTTTAGCCAGAATAGATTCAGCCACTGGAGATTAATTCAGTTCAGTTCATCCAGCGTAGTCCAAACCATTCCAATCGCATCGCATCCCGTCCCCTCCAGTGCAGTCTATTCCCACTAAAGGTCATCAACCCTTCTCCAGGAACACAAGCATGCTAACTACCTTTAGGGCTGATGTACCAGGTAGTCTGGCTATTTATGTCTTCATAAATTATCTCAACCTGGTGTACTATCTCTGCTCTTTGCTTCTATTGAGGACCCACAGATCTGATTTCTAGACACCATTTTGGATCCCAGACTCTGCTTTCTCTATTGCCCCAGATTCTATACATTACGGATTTTTCCAGATCAGTTGGGCATGACTGGCCGCCTCTGTGCCTGACTCTCACCTACTTATCTGTGTGCTCTTTTCCTTGATTCCAGTCTCTACTTTTGTCCTTTGTTTCAATCTTTCAGGCTCCACTTTCTCTTCCCATAGATCAGCCTGGCAGGGACTCCCCCTGAAAAGGTTTCCTTTCAAGTACACATGTTGAGATATGCATGAGCATCTGGCATGAGATTTTTGTTCAATTTCAGCCCCCGGTGAAATATAGGGAGACAGCTACTCTGAGAAAAAGGGAAAAAAGGAAGATTAATGAGAACAAACATCAGAGAAATGCCTTCATGTCTAGAAAATGTTGAGAACCTGCTTTGGCTACATTTGAATAGTTATATGTCTGGAGTCCAGTCTTTTTCCACCTTGTCTACCTATGTTAGACTGAGCTCCCAAGAGACCTGGCGCCAGGAAGTTGGGAGTTCTCGTGAAAATTCGCTGCTGGATCCCAGGTCTGATGAACTAAAGACAGAAGACAATACTTTTCTTCATCATGAAAAGAGTCAGGGTTGTCATACTTGTTAAAATATTGGAATACCGTCAGCTCTGGATCTGTGGGTTCTTCACCCATGGATCCAACCAACCACAGATCAAAAATGCTTTTGAGGGGCCGGAGGGTTAGCTCAGTGGTTCTGGCGCCTGCCTCGCAAGTGCAAGGTCCTGAGTTTGATCCCTGGTAACCACATACAATGCTGGGTGTGGAGACTCACGCCCACCAGCAATCAACCAGCAATCAGCACCACATACCACAGTGCCGGGCGTAGTGGCTCACGCCTGTGATCCCAGCACTTGGGAGGCAGAGACAGGAGGATTGCTGAGTTCAAGGCTTGCCTGGGCTACATAGTGAGGTCAGAGCTAGCCTGAACTACAAAGCGAGACCCCGGTCTCAAAAAAAAAAAAAGCTTTTGAAAAATCACATCTGTACTGAACATGCATGCACTGTTTTTCTTGTGATTATTCACTAAATGGTACGGTACAGCAACTATTTACGTGACATTGACATCACGTGAGGTATTATAAACAATCCAGAGATGATTTAACATGTGACAGCATGGGTGAAGGTTATATGCAAGCCTGTGCCATTTTGTATGATGGACTTAAACATTTCAGATTTTGTCATCCACAGGGAGATCCTGGATCCAGTCCATGCTCACAAGGGATAACCACACTGCCCTACTCAGTGGTGAAAAGCCCTTCCCCCGACCCTCTTCACTATTCTTGTAGGCAAACAGTTTCCTCAAATCTCTCTCAAAGCTCCACCAACTAAAGCTTACCTATTTTTATTAGTGAGTTTTGAATTCAGTATCATTGTAAACATGAAAATCACTCTGTGGTGGTCACTATTGACCCTGATACCAACATAATGTTTAGGATCTCTTAAAAATCAGATGGAAAGCAGTCTTTTTAAGACCATTTGAGGAAATACCATGCCTGTGATATTCTCCTGTGTAAAATTTTATTTTCTTGCAATATGTGTGAAGCATTTCTCAATCTCTTTGAAGACAAAGTACACAAAAGTATACTTCATCAAAACTCAGTTCAGTCTGACTGTGTTGATTCTTGCTGGGCCAATCTCTGAGACATGTATGTACATATGTGCATATGAAAGTGTTGTACAGTGTCATTGATGCACTCACTACAACCATATGGAGAGAGGTCAGAAATTCCCAAAGGAAAAAAAGTACATTTTCCAAAGAACATTTGATAAGGGCTGTTGTATATTCTACTGGTGTCACTCCCACTGACATCACCTTCTCCTGAGTAGAACTTTGTTCATCATCATCCTTGTTGTTACTCTTGCAGTAAATGTACACATGACACTGACTATTAGGAAGATATTTGGAACGTGTATGTATTCAAAATGTAAAGATCTATACTATATGAAGAGAAATCAGAGTATAAGAGCATGTAGACGTTTAAAGGCCTAGGAGCTATACACCTGGGTGTGTATATATCTCAGTGGTCTGATACTTTTAATTCTTTTGGAAAGATATCCAGCAGGGAAATAGTGGGGTCAAATGGGACCTCTAATCCTAATTCTTTGAAGAATCTCCACACTGGTCATCACAGTGGCTGCACCAGTCTACATTCCCACCGACAGTGGAAGAAGGGCTATTTTTTCCTCACATCCCCTCCAGCATTTGTTGTTGGTTTATTTCTTGTTTTTTTTTTTTTAACGTAATGGTCAGGATTCAGTATTTTTCTTTTTTTAAATCTTTATTGGTACATTATATATACATATCAAGATTACATTCAACATTGAGAACTTGTACCAGTATATGACATGACTTCTCATTTTTTCCCCTTCCCTACCCACCCTACAACCTCTGCTCCGATTTGCACAAGCTTTGTTTCCTTTTTTTACCATCAATTTTTCTTTCCCATCATCACTTACCCCTAAACCCCATTTCCCTTCAAATATTTACTATTTTACAATGTCTATCATGCATTCTAGAACTCATATCATATCTTTTCTGTGGTATGAGAAACTGAAGATGTTTATTTCTTGATAGCTGCCAGTCTTTCTGGAGCAAAAGGGAATCTCAGTGTCATTTTCATCTGCATGGCTTGAATAACCAGTGATGTTGAACATTTTTTTCGTATGCTTATTTGATGATTTTAGTTCTCCATCTGAGAAATGTCTATTTCAGAAGCCAATTTTTGAATTGAGACTTTAAATCTTGAGAGTCTGACTTTTTACGTTCTTTATATATTCTAGAGAGCAATCCTTTGTCTGATGAACAGCTGGTGAAAATTTTTCCCCACATTGTAGGTTGTCACTTCACTCTGTTGCTGAGTTCTTCCTGGGCAGAAGCTTTCTTTCTTTCTTTCTTTCTTTTTTTTTTTTTTGAGACAGGGTCTCGCTTTGAAGTTCAGGCTGACCCTGAGCTCACTATGTAGCCCACGCAAGCCTGGAACTCAGCAGTCCTCCTGCCTCTGCCTACCGAGTGCTGGGATTATAGGTGTGAACCACCATGCCCAGCATTGTGGGGGGTGGTAGTGACTGCTGGTGGGTGTGAGTCACCACGCCCAATATCATATCATTATATGTGGTTACCGGAATTGAACCAGGGATCTTGCATTTGCTAGGCAGGTGGTGGAACCACTGAGCTAAATCTCCAGCCCTGGGCAGAAGCTTTTTAATGAGATCCCAGTTGTTAATTATTTGTGGTATTTCCTGTATGATTGAAGTTTCATTCATAAAATCTGTGCATACAGTTATGTCTTCAAGAGTCCTACCTAATCTATCTTCCAGCAGGTTTGGTGTTTCCATCTTAGTATTTAGATCTTGGATTCATTTTGATTTTAGTTTCAGGTATGGTGAAAGATATGGGTCTAATTTTAATCTTTGACAAGTGAAAATCAGTTTTTCTAACACTATTTATTAAAGAGGCTGTCTTTCCTCCAGTGAGGGTGTTTGACTTTGTCAAAGGTGAAGTGACTTAGTATGTCAAGTTGTTTCTGCATCTTTTAATCTGTTTCATTGATCCTTGGGTCTGTTTCTTTACCATCTCCATGCTGTTTTTTTTTAATCACAGTGGCTTTTGTAGCATAGTTTCAAGTTGGGGACTGTGATTAGCCCCTGTTTGTAATAGCTAGCTCGTGGAAATAGCCCAAGTGCCCATTGACTTGTGACAGATAAAGAAGATGTATGCATTTATATATTTGTAAAATACATATTTATATATAAATACATACATTTATATATAAGTGTATTTATACAAAATATATAAATGTATGCATTTATAAATTTATGATATATATAAATTATATATAAATTTATGAGATATATGTAATAAAGAATGATAAACTAAATGCATTTATAGTTAAACGGGTGCACACTGAGGCCATACGCTTAAGTGAAATAAATAAGGCACAAATATTTAAATACCAAGCAGTTTCCCTAGTGTGAGAAATTGCAAGAGTAAATGAGGACCAAAATATATATTAGATAATGTAAATTAGGAAGAAAAGATCCAAAACGGAAGGGCAAGTAGGGAGAGGTGGGGTAAGGGAAGGAAGGGAAGGGAAAATATGGGAAAAGTAAATAGGGAGAGGTGGAAGGGTGGAATGGAAGAAAAGGAAACGAGGAGAAAACAAGAATCAAGATATGTCACATACAGGAACAAATTCCCAATGATGTGCGTGATCATAACATAGACCTAAAATGTACCAATGAACAATGGATTTTTTTTAAAGGATGGGGGAGCTGCGTGTGTAGCTCAGTAGTAGAGCTTCATAATGTTCAGGACACCCTGGCTTCAGTCCCCACACAAAGAAAAAGAAGATAGAGCAGAAGGAAGTGGAGGAGGAGCGGGAGGAAGAAGGTAGAGGAAGAGGAAGAGGAGAAAAGCATAAGGATATGGGTTTATTAAAAGGAAATAGTGTTTAATCTGTTTAACAGTAAAAATTGTCCTATCCTCTCTGGCAATAGCACAGGTAGGTAGTATTTCCTTATGAAGGAATAAAAGCTTCATTTCTAATGTATCATGATCATTATTATGAATTTTAAAATACCAGTGTAAATTGGCATTGAAGCCACATGAGGAAAAACACAATTAGATATGCAGAAATGTCATGGACTAAGGGCTCCTAGCAACAGTGTTCTCACTGAAAGACACATCCATAGAACACAGCTGGCTACTCTTTATGGTCACTCAATGAATATAAATTCAGTGCAATTTTTGGATCAGGAAAACAAAGGAAATATCATTTAATAGCTCATTTTCTACATGTGATATCTTTGGCCATAAGTGCCAAAAGGGATTATGTTTGATTATAGTTGGTTAATGAATGTAGCTGTTAACTCCATGAACATTAGATACCATATGAAATATTTCCACATTTTATGCAGCAGTATTTGTTTGACTATTGTATAATTGGCTTATTTTAAAAATAAGAAAAAAATAAAGTCTCAGAATAGCACATCAAGGTTGACATGACAACCAATTCTCCTAGTTCACTGTAGACTAGAAAATTCATTAAATGCAGATGTATACTTAAATTCATTAAATGCAGATTGATAAGGGAATGTCATAACATTTCTATTTCATATAAATTAACAAGTGATTGTGAGTATTTATGGCTCTTTGTGATAAAGGTATTAAATCACCCTTTCAACGAATAGATTTTTATTCTTCTTAATTGTATGCACTCAGACCCTCATCATGTCATACTGAAGTGCTACCCTTCTTAGCAGACATCTACTCCTTAGCAAGCAAATATTCATATTCTCTTCTAAAATAATACAATTTTATAACCAGAAGGAGAATTGGAATCACTGCCAGAATTAAATTCTGATGTCAGAAATAGAGATAATAATGCTATATCTCCCTGGCTTTCTACCGTATTTATATTCAACTCCAACCTGCATTGTGATTGTTGAATTTAACAAATAAATATAGAAGATGTTCAACTAAATTTAAATTTCAGATAAACAATAAAATTTTAGGGGGTGTCTCTGGTGATACTAGATATAATCATGATAAAATTATTTTTATCTGAAATACAAATTTGATTGAGTATCCTTTGCATGTGCATGTGCATGTGTGCATTAATGGGGATTTAACCCAGAACTTTTGTGTTGACCTACATATTCATCCCTTTTTGTAAGAGTAAGAAGAGTTTATTGAGAAGTAGCTTCTAAGAGAGACAGAAGGGGGACCTGAAAATGGGTGCCCACCCACCTTGGTTCTCAAAGGTCTTTTATGGGATGAGACCATGAGGTAAAGTGGGTTCAAGGTGGGATGAAACTCTAATCAACTGGTAAGATCACAAGTTCAGTTCAAGCCAATGAGAAATCACAAGTTGGACAAAACTATGATCAACATTAGGATTCTGACAAGTATAGTCACTTAGTAATATTCATTAAATGGGGATCCAGTGGGAAAGCAAGTCACATACTAAGAGTAAAAGAATTTTTTTTTGAGACATAGTCTTGCTAAGTTACTAATTTGACCAAGCTGGGATCAGAATTGCTCCAGCATTCTAGGATTCTGAGACTGCAGGTGGGAATGCCCAGGCTTAGGTGCATCTTACGTTTTTATTTGCTAAAACTGAAGCCCTACCAAAACGCCAAAACTGACTCTTACTTTTGCCTTCAGAATGGTGTGATGTATACTCTTACAAAATGTGTCTTTCTCGGGCCGGAGGGTTAGCTCAGTGGTTCCGGTGCCTGCTTCGCAAGCTCAAGGTCCTGAGTTCGATCCCCGGAAACCACATACAATGCTGGACGTGGAGACTCATGCCCCCCAGCCATCAATACCACATACCACAGTGCCGGGCGTGGTGGCTCACGCCTGTCATCCCAGCACTCGGGAGGCAGAGGCAGGAGGATTGCTGAGTTCGAGGCTTGCCTGGACTACACAGTGAGCTCAGGGCCAGCCTGAACTACAAAGCGAGACCCTGTCTCAAAAAAAAAAAAATGTGTCTTTCTCTAAAATGTACATACAGGATCCCAAACCTGTTCATTCTAATACAAACCTGTGTGCAGCCTTTGTGACCCATCTCAGCTTGCTTCTGTACCTTTTTGTGCAGACACAAATCTTACTCCAAAGCATCGTGGAGTAGAGGCAAATCTTCCCTGGCAGTTTCCTGAGGTCACATAGTACATTACACATAAATCTTGAAGGATGCCTTCTTTTCTGCCTCCCTCCAAGCTCTTACTCTATGAGGGGTATCTTCCCTGTCTTGCTTTCTGTCTTTCCATTGCCTTCACTAAATCCTCTCTCCACTGCTCCCTACCGTTCTGTTTATGGTATCGCCAGGAACCTGCCATTGTCTTCTCATACATATGCCAGCACCACCAGCCAATCTGGAGAAAGAGGCAGGCAGAAAAATGAAATGTCGTGAATGCAAGTTTACATGGACATATCTGCCCCACCTGGTAACACATACAGTCCAAAGACTATTACAAGTAAAATACTTAGTTTTTTTTTTTTAATCACCTGGGACACTGGATTAAATTTGACCTTCTATTTTTTTTTACAGAACTAAGATGGGCTGAATTTCTTAAAATTATGCATTTTTTTGGCATTACTCGCAAATGTATTTCCCTTTGTGTCTTAACAATGACCTCTAACATAAGATACAAAGCAAGAAAGCTCTTTTCATTCTTTCTAGTTTTCAGGGTCATAGAAGAATCCCAGAAATTATTTCATGCAGTCCTCCCTCTGGATACATTAAGTTGCCTACTGTAATTTCTCTGCATTTCCATCCTCACACATTTATTGCAGCTGCTACTGTCCAGCAATATTTTCTCTTTCAGAAACAAAATGCTCTGTAAGAATTTGATAGGGTTAAACAGAGCCAACACAATTCTGTATATTTAGGTCAGTGGATTCGTGGATCTGGGCTGGGTGGTGATACAAGGTCTGGAAGCCGTTTCTGGTGAGTATAACCCATGTAGCTCAGGTTTTAAATTTTAGGGTAAACTAAACACTCCGTATAGCAAAGCCACTGGTGAAGGGCATTAATAGATAGATTTCACTGTTAAAATCTGTTAAATTTAAAATAGATGTTAAATTTAAATAAATGTTAATTTAAGATAAATGTTAAATTTATTTTAAAAGAAATTCTTATATTATCTGTGCCTGGTGGTAGTCAAGGGCAAGATTGTCAATGGGTATTTACTTTCTCATGGACTGGGAATGATGATTATTTCTGAGTATGGAGAAAAGAACGTTTACTTGATTTATGTTCCTACCATTAAGGCATACATTCTCCAGGAACAACTAAGGGCAGGTAGACTAAAGAGGCACTTTTTAGAATGCATAAAAAGAACTGCTGTAATAGTGATAATTTGATACTAGCACGAATATATCCCATACTTCAAATGATCAGCTCGTTGCGTTTTAAAACAATGATGCAGAAACAAATTTGAAAATGTAACTTTAAAAAATATTGCATTGCTCAAGGTTAGGCCATATCTATCTGGAGAATAGAAAGATTAGAGGCTATAATTGAAAGCAGAAAGCAAGCTGTCCCACTTCTTTTTATCTAATTTCTCATTTTGTAAACAATGTGGCTCCAACTCTGTAAATGAATTAGGTAGCACCTACACGGTAGAAAAACATCCAGTTGAAAAATTGTTAACTTAGCCAAATGATATTTAAAAGCACAGTATGATGCCAACAAATTAATGGATTTATTTTATTTCATGGACCTGCTCCACATTCTTGGTCAACTATTTCCCTGTTGATTTATTACATTTTGGCTCTTCCTGTGGCTAAAAATTACCTTTTCATCTGGAATATGCATTTGCATCATGCAAAGATATCATTCGACTGCTGATGTTACCCATCTGAAATATCTGAGAGGATTAATTTGATAGAATCCTGAGCCAGATGTGGGCTACATCAATGAGGCCCGTGTGCATATGAGAAAAGGTGAAGCCAAAAAAATTTAAAAAGATAGATCCCAAAGAGAAGAGCACATGGATTTTAAGTGTGTAAAAGTATTATCTGCGTATTAGCTAAGAATACAAATGAATTTGCAAGATAATAATCCTACATTTATTAAGAGGGTGTGTGTGTGTGTGTATGTGTGTGCATATAAAGTTTGGTTTAGAATAATTCAAAAGTGGAAAGATGTGGGAAGAAAATGTGTCAAGACAGTACTTGTTTTAAGATAAAGTTTTGTAATCTTAAAAACATGCCTATGTAGCCAAAACAATTTATTACTACGGGTGGATTAGGGATTTAGTGGTTTTATTCCTAAGAAAAAAAGAAACAGCACAAGATTAATATTTTAAAAGTTTACTTAGAAACAAAACACTGCTGGCCTCCAAAGCATCATGTGCCAATTTTCCTCTCTGAACAGTTTTTACAAGTTATAACCTCCCTAAATTATAGGTTTAGGTGGAAAAATAAGGGCTTGTTGTATAATAAGGAAGCTGACAAATCTTTAACTATCACAGTACTAGTTATTGCTGCTGTAATTTATGCACAGATACTGATTCTAATTAAGTAATAGCAGAGGTTGCCTCTGAATTTATGAGGCTATAATCAGCTCCCTTGTGCTCAATAAATGCCACAGCTACAGTCTGGGGTGTTAATTTCACACTACAGTGGGAACTAGTAGTTGTTGCCAAATATACTCATAAGTCACAGGCAATTTGGATTATTACTGTAGTGTGTGCTGCATTGAGAAATGAACTAGTTCATAATCACTTTTTAAAGTCATGATTGAGTATTTGTGTGTATGATAACTCTTCTGACATTGATGGAGCATGGTGCAGTCGCTTGTGTTTTCCCCCAAAATAATTTTTAGATAAAATAAACAAGTCAAATCCTCTGGAAAATAATGTAAGAAAGCCCATCCATCCTCAGCTATCTGGCTACGTTTAGTATATGAGATCGTAAGCTTAGGGATTTTTTTCCCACATAAACTACCTTTTGTGTGTTGCTTCTCAAAGGACACTGCCTGATACGGAGTCATTTCTATATGGTGAATCATGGCTTTTTTTTGCCAGGAGCTTGCCAGCAAATATATTCTTTCTCATTTCCTGAAGTTGGATGTCAACTAGAGAACTTGAATGTGAGGTTTCATGCTAGAATTACTTTCTCAAATTCCTCAAAATGTCATGGGGAGAGAGAAAGAGAGAGTGAGAGAGAGACAGAGACAGAGAGAGAGAGAGAAAGCAAGCCAACTATAACGACAATTATAACTATCTTACCTTCTGGGTTCTATTTCAGAGGAGTTACTAGTGGTAATTGGGTTTTAAGAAATTTCACCCAGGACTGTACCATATTTCATGTCTTGTTCCTACTTCTACCAGCTGAAGTGTTTCTTCAATAGTCAATGTGTTCTATCTGTTAACTACAAGAGATCTTCTTTGTAACTGAGAGGGCAGATTGCTCTAATTCCATGGACAACATGCTCTGGCTAATTGCAGGGATGCAGATTTCTGTTTGGAGTGTATCCACCTCATTTTCTGAGGAACCCACTAGTTTCCACTGCAGTCTATAATGTAACGGGAGAGCCATGTTTTATTCCTAAGAGGGAAGCTGAAAAGGCAGATGGCTTCCCCTTGATGCTTTGCATCTGCAAAATGTCCCTTCTGGGGAGAGCCTGCTGTGAAGCACAATTGACTGACCACACCTTGGGAATCTTCTGGGGGATTTGTTCCATGGCTACGATCTTTCCAGGCACTGCTCAGAGCATGACTGAGCATGACAGTCTGGAAAAGACACTAAAAGGAGACTGAACTCAGGACCTTGGGCCTGCCAGGTAGGCCTGCAGCAACACTGAGCTACTTCCCTGGCTCTGGGACTCTTCTGACATACGCTTCCTCCAAGGGACAGCGTTTGCCCTGGGAATCATCATCAGCTGGACCAGCCAAGTTTCTTACGGAGCCACACTGCATGGAGAGGCTCATCTTCTCGACCCTTCTCCTTTTCTTTCCACAAGTATCTGAGCTACACCATTGGAAGTTTCTTTCTTTACATGTCTCCACATACTTTCAAATGTCCTCCACTAATAATAATGTCCCCTGGACGACCACACTGGACTTTGGTCAGCAGGATTCCCTAGAAACAGCTAGCTGCGGTTCCTCTGAGTTCCTAGGGGGCTCCACTCCATTAAAACACTTTGTGTAACTCTGCCATTGTGTATCTATCAGTGTCTCCCTCTAGATTATAAACCTCTCCAAAGGAATTCTGGTTTTCGTTTTCATTGTATTTCTCCAGTCTCCTTTTAGCCTTGTGTAAACAACGTTTATTTGAATGCAGACCCATGGAAGCGAAGGAGGAAGACAGAAACAGAGTAGGCGAAGGAAGGCAAAAAGCAAATAGCAACAGAAGGCAGCAGAGAGTAAATCCACGAACCATATCTCCTCTGCTGACCACAGCCACTTGCTACGTGCTTGTATGTTCGAGTCTGACGAGTCCCAGTTTTCTGCTTTCTCATTGTGGCCTTACTACGTGATTCTTTCCTCCTATAGTATTTGTTTGCTGAGGAGCTGTTCATTTATTATACTCCAAGTGTTGAAATCCTCCTTAGGTTTTGGATCTTCCCTCTGCCCGCTCGGAGGCTCTTTCCAGACAACAGCTGGCAGCCCAGGGTCCCTCCTCGGTAACTGACAGCTGTTAGCCATCCATAACATGATCTCAGACATCAGGGCGCTGCTCCAGAGGGCGAGCGCTTTTTGTTTTGGATTAACCAAAAAATATTCGGAATAATGCAAGGCCCCAAATGGAGAGGTAGACAGGAATGCAATCAATTACCTCGGGTGATGTCACAATCCACACGAGCCACACGGAGCTAGAATTCCAGGGCCTTCCACCGGCGGCTTGTGCTGTTTCTCAAACAGTCTGACCAACCTGGGAGATTTGAAAAAGTGTTTTATGCTTACTAAAATTATTTCGGAATCAAATTAGCAGGAATAAGAATAATGCTGGTGGGCACAGACAAAAAGAAAGTATAGCACCTGTTTTAGTTCATCTCACTCTCAAAACCTACGTTCTTTTTGGTTTCAAGAGTGAGCAGATGTGGCCAGAGGCAAAAGGATTTCCTAGGCCACCCCAGAATCCTTCTCTTAGTTCCGTTTTCCAGACAGGTTTGCCAACCTTTCAAAAGACTTCCTTTTAACTTGTAGAGTTTTCAGTCTTCCATATATCTTATAATCTGCATAACAGCTAAAAATATCTTTGGCCATCTATCTTTGACACCACAGAACACTTTTCTACTGTCACCCAAATTGGAGTTTTATGGAAATCTAAATTTTTAAGGGATGAATAAATGCATAAATTCAGTAGTACTCAAAGTTAAGTGAATAAAACATCCACTAAAAGAACTTATTAAACATTCAGATTCAAAAAAAGTTTGTAGATTATTAGGTAAGGTATTAATTCCATAAAGAAAATCTCCTTGAGATACACAGCTTGGTGAATTTCGATATTTGTACACAACCAAAATCCAAAGCAGTTACTCTACCCTACAAAGTTTTTCATGTCCTTTGCAATCCATCTCCCTTGCTTTCCCTTCTATCCAGCCTCAGGCAACTACTCATCTGCTTTTTTTTTTTTTTTTTTTTTGAGACAGGGTCTCGCTTTGTAGTTCAGGCTGGCTCTGAGCTCACTCTGTAGCCCAGGCAAGCCTGGAACTCATCAATCCTCCTGTCTCTGCCTCCCGAGTGCTGGGATGACAGGAGTGAGCCAACACGCCTGGCACTGTGCTATGCGGTATTGATTGTTGGTGGGTGTGAGTCTCCAGGCCCCGCATTGTATGTGGTTTCCGGGGATTGAACTCAGGACCTTGTGCTTGCGAGGCAGGCGCTGGAACCCCTGAGTTAAATCTCCGGCCCCTCATCTGCTTTGATCTTTTCTGAAACTTAATACAAGTAAAATCATGCAACCTTTTTTATTTAACATTTCTTCCTTAGTATAATATTTTGAAATTTTTCTGGGGTGTTAGCAATTTCATTAGAAATTCTAGATTATTCTCTACCATACGTATATAGCTTTATGGCCATACTCTGGAATTTTTTTTTATCTGGTCCAAGTTTCTTGCTTCATAGATGAAGAAACTAAGATATATTGTAAGTGCCTAGTCTGACGTAAAGTATTACTGAGAAATCTGTAAAACTTATGTCCTGAGGAGATTTCTTTGAATCATATGATTTTCTTCTACCTCTTTATGATGGTATTCTGGGTCCCTGAGGAAACACATTAGCAATCATATCTTAAAACACTCTCCTTACTTTGGATTCACTTGACAAATAATATGTGATCCAATGTGAAAGTATCTTTTATATTTTCTTTTATATTACAGGAAATTATTGGCAGAAATTTCTGAATTTTCTGAATTAAATTCAGATAAACTTACCACAGAGTATTAGTAACAAAATGACTATCCAACATTCTCGCTGACCTCAGTAGACATTTCTTAAAGTTACTCAAATAACAGGAACATGAAAAAAATTGGTCAACATCATTAATCATTGGGGAAATCTAATTCAAATCTAATTCAAAACTATCTAATGAGATACCATTTCACACTAATTAGGATAGTTATGATAAAAAGGTAAAAAATAAATGCTGAGGATGTGGAGAGGGGAACTTTCATATAGTTTGTGAGAATGTAAATTAGTACAATACTATAGATAACAGTACAAATATTTCAGTGACTGATTTGTTTCTCATATGTTTATTCCTACGCCTTCTAGTTTGAAATAGATGACACTGAAGTTGAGGTACCAACACAATGAAATATGTACCCTCCTTTTCTGGGTTACAAGTCCCATCAAAATTTGATACAGGTTATGGAGCTTCCTAAATGTAGGAATTAGAGGGATACACAAGTATGAGCTGAGCAAAAGAATCCCAGGGTCAAGCAAACCATAGTTAGGAGGCCAATTTTGAAGGTTCATGATGTTACTGCTCTGTGAAGCACTCCACAGGTGGCAGAACTCAGGAAGGATTATTATAGGCAGCTAATTAGAAAGAAATTAATGTACAGTCAAAGAGGGACTGGATTCTTAAGAAGCTCAGCAAAAAAAGGAAAGACATCAGAATTGTTGCTTCAGGCACCTCTAAAGGTGCTCAAAACCTCAAGATAAAGATACAATGGCCAGACCAGCATGCAGCCCTAAGGAATAAGCAGTGAGTTGGAATTATCCTAGAATTAGGACCACCTGGTCCAGGCAGTCCAGGTAGACATCAGTCACTTAAGTGGGTGATGAGACACATCATCCAGACCTATTCCTTCCCAAAAATGCCTTTGTTCTTTCCATGTCTTTTGCTACACGACCTATTTCCCTAATAGACCAATATTCGCTAAGCAGCTATATGTGTAACCTACAGGTTGATTATGGTTTGGCCTACGTTTACCCACATTGTGACTTTGTTGTATAAATTACCACTTAAAAAGGGCCTCAGGGGCAACCCACTTCTGATGCCTTTTTGTCCCTCAGGAGCTATTCCTGCTCCACAATGAGCCTTTCCTACTCTTAATCCCCACTCTCCTTTGGAATTCACTCTTCAATTTCAGGGGATATGAACTTTGTGAATCTAATATCTAGTAGATTGGGAGTATTTTTCTCCTATATCTGGGTTACCTTGTAGACTAAAGCTTTTGATCTTGAGAGCCTAAATTTATTCTGTACAAGCTGGGCTAGGTTTCATATTAAAGGTGAGTAAACTGTTTCTTGGAAAGCAAACATTTCTGCCTGTAACCAGTTCCTGATTTAGTCACTTAGCCAGTAACTACCTTAATCAGGCAGCTGGTACTTAACTTAATCCTGTCAGAGTCTGCCAGTCATACTGGTCTATTTCCACTATTTTCTCTGAACCTGAATGTAAGAGAGTAACTCTGGATAGCACATCTGGTAATGATCACAGATAAGCAAGGAAAGTTCTTCGAGGCCCTCACCATTCAGCCACTAATCCATAGGACCATTTTCAGGACCTAACGATAGTTGTGAAGCCATTTTCCTTTTTTGTTGCTTCTCTACAAATTAGAAGCATAACCATATCATAAAAATAAAGTGAGTTAATCTTCCTCCAAAAGTAATTTTTAAAAAGGTGGGGGGGGGGCAGCCAACATGTGTCATTTAAAATAAACACGTAATTTGAGAGAAAATGTCTTGCTTTTCAATGAGGACTTTCTTTTGCTTGCCTTCATTCCTCCAGAGTGGGCATTTGTAACTTCTGATCTTAGAACAGAGGATGCAGCCCTCATTCTGAACAGATCTGTATCTCTTCACCCTCTTGCAGGTCAAGGAAAGACAAAGGAACAACCCTGCCCTGACTAATTTCTGTTATGCTTCTTCAGAGTTCCTGAGAGCTAAGGAATCCAAATGCCAAGGAAATAAACAGACTGAACATGTGAATTACTTTTATAATTAAATTAGATACTCAATATAAATTCACACAGTGCAACAGAAACATAAAAACTTGGAAGAATTTCTGAAGAATACTCACACATATGTTAAATATATATATCATATATTTATATGATATATATATTTATTTATATGATAAATATATATATTTTTAAAAGAGACACAAAGATTTATTAGAGGTAGATATAGGATACAATCATGATCAGAGTACAAATGCTCAAACAAATGAGGCACAGTACAGCTGGAAACAGAATCTTTTATGTGACTTGGGTGGTGGTTCGTCTGTGGAATTCAATGATTTATAGTTTTAGCTTTGTCTATTGGATGGGAGAAGATGGCGCTTCTATAAATATAAACAGTGGTTCCTGCATGGGTAAAAGAAGGCCATTTGCAAGAAAAAAGGGAATAAGCAGATCTGTTTGCAGCTGAAAAGGAGTTATCTAGTATTGTTTTGGGAGAAAAGGGGAAAAATCATACATGGGACTTATATCCTGAAAGTGCAGTCTTACTTAAAAGTACAGTTTTAACAATCTTGATTCTTTTGTCTGCTTTCTACTTAGATTTTACTTCTTCTATCTGTCCTATCTCACTGCCCTCTGAGACTCTGATCCTTTATTTTCAGGGCAGTGCAGGAGGCCCATTGTTCATCTTCAATAACTGATTCAATCTGAGGATGGCTATTAATCCTGCCTAGCCAGGGACCAAAAGTCTTGGCCCAACTAATTTAAAGTAGACATAGGAATATCAGGCTCCATCTTTTTTTTTTTTTTTTTGAAGAGCCATCATCTTTTGATAGACTGAGAAAGAAGGCAAGGGCATGACACATTAGCCCACAACAACGAGTTATACAATAGAAAATAATTATGTACAATGTGATCACCACCAGAAAATGAGGACTTTTTCCCACCAGGTTGTTCCAGGGAGTCAGGACCCAGCTAGTCATTAAGGGTGGTGGCGGACTTTGACATTGCATCGATTTGTGAATGTATACCATATAACATACAGGGCACATTTGCAGAATTGTCTGGAATAGACACACAACATTCTGTTTTAATCACATGTTCCACCTTGCACTGCTGTTAGAATATCTAGGGCCATTTGGTTTTATAAAATGGCTTCTCTCATCATTTTTATTTCTGAATTTAATAATAAAATACCATCTTCATGGACTATTAGTAAGAGATTCAGTGTGCCATGTTACAATCTTAAGTCCTACTTAGGGAGTTAAGATAGCAGCCAGTGGTACCAGTGGAAAACTTATCTGGCTCATTGATGGCTCAAGACTGGGAGATTAGTTGGTTGATCTACACTTTTAACCCAGCACCTATAAACCCATAAATACCCTGAAATACATCTTTCTGTCTACTCCAGAGGCATATTTTTAAAGTTGTCAAAATAATGAAATTCATTAATAACTCTTCATCTGTCTTTACTGCCCCTGCTCAGTCACTATGACTCTGTCCTTTCACTTTGAATTCACTTTCTTCTTTGATTTTTTTTTTTTTTGAGACAGGGTCTCGCTTTGTAGTTCAGGCTGGCCCTGAGCTCACTATGTAGCCCAGGCAAGCCTGGAACTCAGCAATCCTTCTGTCTCTGCCTCCCAAGTGCTGGGATTACAGGCGTGAGCCACCACGCCTGGCACTGTGGTATGTGGTATTGATAGCTGATGGGCGTGAGTCACCATATCCAGCATTGTATGTGGTCACCAGGATCGAACTCAGGACCTTGCCCTTGCGAGGCAGGTGCCAGAACCACTGAGCTAAATCTCCGGCCCTCACTTTCCTTCTTTATGCACCTGCTACACTCTTCTTCAGTGTTTATGATTTAGCTTGACTATTGGTTATGATTTCTTGAGCACAGGGTACATAATTTCATTACAACTTTACTATAAGGGCTGAAGATTTAGCTCAGTGGTTCCAGCACCTGCCCAGCAAGTGTAAGGTCCCTGGTTTAATCCAGTAACCATACTGGATTACCACTATGCTGGGCATGATGGCTCATGCTGGTACTCAGGAAGCAGAGGCAGGAGGAGGTTTGCTGAATTCGAGACTTGCCTTGGTTACATAGTGAGCTCAGGGCCAGCCTAAACTATAAAGTGATACCCTGTCTCAACAAAAACAAAACAATAATAATAACAAAACAACAATAAGAAAAATTTACTATATATATATATATGTTATTGCAATATAATATTATACTTTACTTCTCATTTTTCTATTAAATTTTTGGAAGCTTTTTAGTGAATTTCTGTCTTCTAGTTCCTTGTACAATACCCAGTATGCTGTTGATATACAGTGCTGCTAAACAATAAAACAATGAACACCATCTCTGTGCCTTCTTGTCAGTAACATCTAGTTCATGTTCCTACATTCATTAATAACATTGGCATCTTGTTTCTCTTCGTTCCTTCTTCTCTTACTATCATTCTGGAAACTTCTCTATCAGCATATCAGAAATCTTTGATACAAAGACAAGTAGAGTTTGCATTTGACTCTGCTTCATGAGTTAATATCCATGACTCAAGAGTGATACTTCTCATTTCACCATAGCAATTTGCTATCATAAGACCTTAATTTTTTTTTTTTTTTTTGCTTTTGAGACAGGGTCTCACGTTGTAGTTCAGGCTGGCCCTGAGCTCACTATGTAGCCCAGGCAAGCCGCCGCGAACTCAGCAATCCTCCTGTCTCTGCCTCCCGAGTGCTGGGATTACAGGCGTGAGCCACCACGTCCGGCATTGTGGTATGCGGTGTTGACTGTTGATGGGCATGTCTCCACGCCCAGCATTATATGTGGTTACCGGGGATCGAACTCAGGTCCTTGCGCTTGCGAGGCAGGCGCCGGAACCACTGAGCTAACCCTCCGGCCC